>JAMQGT020012153.1:0-81492 GCA_024447675.2 Pterophyllum scalare
CGTATTGCTGGCAGAGTTTCTGAGAAGAGCATCAGGCAAACCGTGTAGAAGGACGCACAACACACCCAAGCTCAAGCACTGAGTGGGATTTACATGTTTACAGCTAAGAAATGCATGAAAAACACAAAATATAGGTATGTTTACATATTTGGTTTTTGTGGTAATGTTATGGTGAGGGCTCATAAGTGTGTTTCTGTTTTTGGTTCATGGTGACAACATGCGCAGATTTTGCAGCTGCATTCTGATTGAATTGCACTCAGCACCAACCCCTCATGCATGCTATTACATGTTACACACTTCTTCTATGCAGAAAAGTTAGAAAATTAGGTTGCCTCCCTTACAGTCTGCCTCCTAAAACAGACGTTCCTGCTCTTCTTCATCAACCTGCTAATCCTAAAACATAGGCTAAGCTGAACAGAAGCGCAACAGGCGTAAATCTGTGGCCTTTGTGCATCTGTTTGTTGCTATTTATCTTTGTGTGTGCGCTTCTATCTGAGGGACACACCGAACACGTGTGTGTGTGTGTGTGTGTGTGTGTGTGTGTGTGTGTGTGTGTGTGTGTGTGTGTGTGTGTGTGTGTGTGTGTGTGTGTGTGTGTGTGTGTGTGTGTGTGTCAAATCTCCATTAAAGCCTCTGAAGGCAGATGTACCAAAGCGTACTATCTGATGACCTACTGACACATGTACACAGTCACACCCCTGCCCACGCTGGTACAGTCAGATCCATAGTGCGGCATTCCATTTACTTCAGAGGCTGGATGCCAGAGTTGGGAGTGACGTCACTCCAGAACTGAGCGTGTTCCAGTAGTAACTTTGGAAAAACAGGATTTCTTTTGCTCGTTAGCAAGGTAGAGCCATTCATGCATCACTAGCGAGACAGCTCAGTGTTTGGTCAGTGCTCTGCTCATGGCCTAATTAGCAAATCACAAATACACAACAGCAGTACTACAGATTGCAAGGTTTATTAATGCTTATGAACCATCTTAGATTGTTCTGTTTGTAGACCTGTCGGGGTTAGCAAGGCTGCTCTGACTTTCCGAGTTCGAAGTCTAATTTCCAAATTCCAACCGGGAACTTGGAAATTGCAGTTTCCGACTTCAAATGGATTGCACCAAAAGCGTTCAAACATGGGGTGTTTTGTACTCCCCCACCACCACCACCACCATAATGAATGCCATCATTGACTTCACTGGATTTGCATCCAGTTATTAAATTTTTTTGCTGTGTTTCTGATTACTTTTCAGCCAATGGAAAAAGGGACTAGTAGAAAACTGTCTATAATTCCTAAATATTTTTGTTAAATCTCTTGGTTGATTTGTTTTCAATTTGTTGTGTTGGTGCACGGAGGAAAAACTGCAAATGTTAAAGTCCACAAACTCACGGGCCTGACTTGTATACTCAAGCACATATAATTTAATTGATCCTGCATCTAAACAGCTGATATTTCAATTTATGCCAAATGGCTTCACCTACAAAAAAACACTATATTCAACCCTCTTTTAACATGTATTACAAAATATTTGGCTCTCTGCAGCGTGAATCCCTTTTCTCTGATGCCAAAATTTCACATCTCTTTTGTACATCTTCAGGTGAAAACAAGAAAGCAGTTCTGGACTCGAGCCCTTTCCTGTCTGAGGCCAACGCTGAGCGCATTGTCAGAACTCTGTGCAAAGTCAGAGGAGCTGCATTAAAGTTGGGACAAATGCTCAGCATTCAAGGTGAGGGGCAAACACATTCAAATGCATCCAGATGCTTATTTTTGAAACTTTCTGCTTGTGAACGCTTTAAAAAGTGGAACAACTTGTAAGCAGTCTTCTGTGAAGGGCTCTAACAGTCTATAGATAATTCACAGAGAGGCATCTGTTGCGGTGCAGTTTAGCTTGGGTGGGTGCTGCAGTGGTTGAAAACTAGTGAACTAACTCAGTGCTGGTACTTTTGTTTTTGTTCATTTAATACTGTAGCTCTATATTGGCTCGAACCTTAGTTAGATCAGTGCTTGTACACAAACCACAGATAATACGAGAGCGAGGCCAGCGGTAGTAAACAGACGAGCAGTGAGTTAATGAGGTTATGATAACAGCAGTAAACCCACATCACAGTTTTGTTTAGCACTGTTGTCCCCTCTGCCCAATCTTGGTTTGGTGACTTTCCTTTTGGCATTCGCATACTTAGTCGTGAACTTATTCATGCTATCTTTGCCTGAACAGTGCAGTGCAGTAAATATAATAAGGCATAAAGGCAGTACCAGGAGAAGAAAAAGGGCACTGGCTTCGAAGAGACCAGGTCAGTCCGCTGTGCTGAGACCTGATCAGCAGTGGGTGGTTGCTGAAGAGCGTTCACAGCTTTACTGTGTTTATGAAGTGGTGGCAAACTGAATCTTGAACCATGGCCAGGTTAGAGGGGTTAATGTAATGTTCTGTGGGTGGACACACACAATCTCACTGCTCTTTTCACAGAAAATGTAAAACGCTGAAATGGATATAATAATACTCTGACTGACTGCAGTTGAATGTATCTAGAGGATAGAAATCGCTGCAGTGGTCTCTGTCCTCTGCTGACATTTATCTGTCATGGCAGGAATTTAGTGGTGGGCAGATGATTGGCTCTTCAGCCATTGTACTCATTTAGCACAAGGCTCAAAATGGTGTTAGCGTTGAGAGGGCTGAAACTGTTTTTAAACTTGAGTAAAGTCTGTGATCCCAATTGCTTATATTGTCTACAGCGTCTGCCAAAGCTAACATCAGACGCTACCAAGCCATCAGTTTTGTTTTTTTGTTTTGTGATGGTAATTTCAGTTTGATTCTCAGGCTTACACTATTATGTCTATTTTAGGTGGAAAATGCACAGGTTGTCATTGAGTGTGCCCTGCGGTTTATTGTACTCGGGCGATATGATCAGTGATTTACTATAAGTATTAAAATTTGATTGCTGTCGTACTCCCAGTCCTGATAGCTGGGGATCGGTCGGCCAGGCCCTCTGTCCTTGGCCACTGCGCGAAACATACCGCACCTGACCCCTACAAGCCTACAGGAGGGCAGGCCTATGGCCCTTCTTTGGACTGTGCAAGGCACTCTCCACCAAGCACCCTCCCCAAGCCTGGCTCCAGATTGCGGCCAGACTTGAAAGCGGAATCACTCTTTGTATGGCCCCTCACCCAGGACCAATTTGCCTTGGGAGACCCTACGGACAACATATCCCCTGGGATCACAGGGACACATAAACCCCTCCACCATAATAAGGTGGCAATTTGCAGAGAACTCTTTTTCTCCTCTCCTACCAGGAGGAGACCCTTGGTAGACCCAGGACACGATTGAGAGATTATACCTCTCGGCTAGACCTGGGAATGCCTCAGTGTTCCCCCGGATAGGGTGGAGGAGGTGGCCGGGCAGAGATAGCTCTGGGTTTCTTGGCTTAGGCTGCTGCCTCCACGGCCTGGCCCTGGATAAGTGGAAGATGATGGATGGATGGATGCTATCAGAACTCTTCTGTATTATCTATGATTTTCAGCCCCATTAAACAAAGTTACTAAATTGTACTTTCATTATATGTTTTAGTGGGAAAAGACATTTACTCTAAAATATTCCAAAACAGCAATTTAATCTACACAGTTAACATCAATAAAAGAGAATATTGGCTATCAATTTATATTGATGTATATTATATTATTTGTAACAAATTGCAGAGTGAGTGTACTGTTGTCATTATTATAGTCACACTGTTATTCTTACTGATACCATTTGTCATTACAATACTTTAACGCTGTTATTATTAGTTATGTTTGTGGTTTTTAAGATGAAAAGATAAAGCAAATTAAGAAAAAACTTCACACGGCTTTATTTCCAGACTTGTAATGTCTATAAATACATTTTCAGTTTGAAAAGCTAATCACTAAATCCACCCCTTATCTGAGTGCTTTTTCTTGCTTGACAGTCCAGATTGAATTTCAAAGCAGACCCATAGCTTAACAGTCAGCTGGCTAATAGTTAGTTTTAATCATTAAGCCATGTCTGTATAATTAAGTTAATTAAGTTTGATGTCTCTAAGCTGCAAGCATAAATAAAGCACATCTGACAAGAAGAGCCAGACAGCTGAAAATTGTGCATTTCTCAGTGTGTATTTGATGCACTTTTCTCTGCTGCACTCCGAGCAGTGAGTATCCTCTGACTGTAGTGAAGCACAGCCACGTGTTCGGTTCTGCACCACAGTCACTAAGAGCAGTGTCTGTGTTTGTGCTGTGACTTGTGAGAGAGAAGCTGCCTCTCACACGCTGGCTCAGAGAGAGCGAGAGGTTTCTTCTGGATTCGGGAAATGGTCTGATGCAGTTTTGCATCACGCAGTGTCTCAGTCTCACTGGACTTAACAGAGTTGGTGTAAAGTGTGCAACATAATGTTTATGCAGCAATAATAAAATATGATTTCCCCCCCTAATTTCTCAGAGAACACACAGAACTTTGATCTTTAATGAGGCATCAGCACTTAATGATTAAGCCCTGATGCCTGTTTTATACTTGTTTCAGTACCTACACACCTGTGTTGTTCATATTTTGGAACCACTCAGGTTGTATATTATGTAACGTATTATGGCAGTGGAAAACAAACAAGTTTGCAGATGTTGCTGTGCTGACCTTATTTCACAAAAGCTGAACTTGGATCCTTTTTTATGGTCAATGATTGATGAAAGTTGTGGTGAGGGGAGCATGGAGGAATTTCTTTCTTTTCCGTGTGTAGTTCTGTTTAGACAAACAAATGTGTGTTTTTGTGTTTCAGATGATGCATTCATCAATCCTCATCTTGCCAAGATTTTTGAGCGTGTGAGACAGAGCGCCGATTTCATGCCAATCAAACAAATGACAGTGAGACTCTTTTAACTCATAGCCGTGCCATTTCCTGAGCAACTTATATTTTAATTTTAATTGATGTAATGAGCATTTCTGTCCCTGGCTGTTTTGGATTAACTCACTTTTAATTCCACTGATGCTAAAATGCTGCTTCCTGTGTGTGCCTACAGAAGGCACTGAACAGCGATTTGGGCCCTAACTGGAGGGACAAGCTTGAAATGTTCGAGGAACGTCCGTTTGCAGCAGCATCCATCGGACAAGTTCACCTTGCAAGGATGAAGGATGGCAGGGAGGTGGCCATGAAAATACAGGTTAGGATTGAAAACATGTGACAGTATGTTTTTGTGTTGTTATTATCAACACGGTCAGCACTCTCTGAGCATACGGGAAACACATAATCTGATTATCAGATGCATGTAGTTCCTTACAGAGAAACATCTGAGCTGACATTATCTCATGCCTTTACAGGATAAAATGGTCTGACTGTGTTAACTGTTTAAAATAAAATGGCAATTTATGATCAAATTCAATTCATTCCATTTTTAATATTTTTCTCTCTGCTTCTGTTGTCCTCAGTATCCTGGTGTGGCTCAGAGTATCAACAGTGACGTCAATAATTTGATGGCGGTGCTGAATATGAGCAATGCCCTGCCTGAAGGTGCTCACCCAAAACACACACACACACACGGGCATGCTCAGTGACCTCACACACCTCCCCGTTTCCGCTTCTGTTTCTTTAAGTTACTGTTTCCAGAATTAGTCCCAACTTTTTATCCTCTTTTGTTTCTGTTTGTAGGTCTGTTTCCAGAGCATCTGATAGATGTCATGAGAAAAGAGCTAGCGCTGGAGTGTGACTATATTAGAGAAGCCCAGTGTGCAAAGAAGTTCAGGTATCATGGAGCAGATGATGTAATGGAATAATCTGGAAAGTCAAGCTTGAGAAATCTTTTTTTTTTCTTGCTATTTTATTAATTCATGCTTACCAGCCTGTAGAGGCAATTGCTGAAAATGAAATGGCCACAATTCACTGGTGTGTTTTTAAATTATATTGCTAAAGCAAATAAAATGGATGGCTGGCTGAAGGACTGATGAGCCCATGCCATTGCAATTTATGTTAATACTCCTCTTGGAGTATTGGTCTGATATTAATGAAACATGCACTCAGTGATCAACTTCATGGGTGTTCAAGGTCACATTTTTCGGTCTCAGTGGATTTTAATTCTCATTAGTTTTTGCGGTACATATAAGACACATAATAAGACACATAGAGAACCAACCAGGCTCTATTCATAACTGCTGCAACATTTTTACATGTAAAAAGAAAAAAAAAAAAACCAGCATTGCAACTGATGACTCTACCTTGCTTGGGAGCAAAACGGAGCCTGTATTCAGACGTCATTCCCAGCTCTGAGATCTGACTTCTGAGATGAAAGGAACACAGCATTATAGTATACTATCAAACCCCCGCAAATACAAGCATAGATGCGTACATATATACACATGCTACGATCATTGATGCTGGGATGAGGTGCATTTGAGAGCCACCCATATTTGTTCAAGGCCAATGGCACTGGACAAGTATTTGAACTGAAATCATGGCTCGGTTCTACTTTAGCTCCACTGTGCAGTCTGCTGTCTCACTCCCGAAACACTCAGGTTACATAGATATAGTTAGCGCACTCCGTCCCCCTTTTACACGTTCATTGCTTGGGTTCAAGGTCAGACCGATTGCAGTTGCTAACAACTATATATAGAAAGCACTCTATGTGGAGTGCTTGCCACCTTAAGCTGTTTTCATGTATTTTTGTATGTGCTCATGTCTGACTCAGGGAACTATTGAAGGACCATCCGTTCTTCTATGTACCAGAGGTGATAGATGAGCTGAGCAGCTGCCATGTTCTGACTACTGAACTTGTTCCTGGATTTCCCCTGGACAAAGCTGAGAGCCTCTCGCAGGAGCTGAAGAACGAGGTACAAATGATAAATCCATAACATGTAACGGGGTTGATGGATGTTTAGCTGACTGGGCATGAATATGCTAGCTGATGTGTGCAGAGGGCCTTTCTCTAACATACTAAACACCACAACCAAGCAAAATTGAATTTGATCTGGCATGTGTGCTTTTAGCAGCAGAATGAATGTAAGCCTTTGTTTTTGCCTCAGATCTGCCTCAACATCTTGACTTTGTGCCTCAGAGAGCTGTTTGAGTTCAGGTACATGCAGACTGACCCAAACTGGTCCAACTTCTTCTACGATCCACAGACACACAGGGTGAGTCTCCATACAGCTTAAAGAATACTGTCATAAAGTTAGTTCAGCTGTAGAAACAAGTAAGATGGCACTGATGACTGAAGGTTTGAGCATATTGAAAATAGGAAGTATTAACTAATTTGTGTCCCTCTAGGTGGCGCTGTTGGACTTTGGAGCTACAAGAGGATTTGATAAAAGTTTCACTGATATCTACATAGAGGTGCGACCACTCAACCCCCACAATAATTTCTATAAAGTCATTATGAATGATGGTATTGTATGCTCTTTATGTAGCTACACAAACTTTTTGTGTGTTGAGTTACTGACTGTGGGAGGTTAATCCCAGATTACAGAGCCTTGCATGATTTTGAGTGTCACCCTTCATTTCATAATGATTTTTAAATGATTTGTTTAATTTATGTATAGCTGTAATATTTCTAGCAGTAATCCAGAGACGAGACAACATAAACTTTGCATCTCTGCTTTGTTTTTATGTCTTAGTTTTTTACTGAAGATGATATTTTGTAACTCACATTTATACGTGGGCCACAGGGTGATTGGTGAACTCATAAAAAGTTTACTTACATGATCTTCATGCCACATCAGAACCCGTTAAAAGACCCTAATAATTCATGGCAACCTAAATCCTCTATAAGGGATTAAAGTCTAATCTTGGATGAAAAAAACTAAAGTACCATGTGACCTGCGTGTGATTGCAGGTTATCCGTTCAGCTGCCGAGGGCAACAGAGAGGGAGTTCTGAAGAAATCTGTCGAGATGAAGTTCCTGACTGGGTATGAGTCCAAGGTAATAATCTCTTAGTGTGCCCCCCCCCCCCCACACACACACACTCTACATTACACACAGTGGCTCTGTACATGCGGGGTACCCTTAAATGAAAATGAGAGATGTACCCACAAACAAGTAAAATATTAATTGTAAAAGTGCAAAAACGTAATGTGTGTGTTTTATTCGTGCGGTCCAGGCGATGGTGAATGCCCACGTGGATGCGGTGATGATCCTTGGCGAGGCTTTTGCTTCCTCTGAGCCCTTCGACTTCGGTTCCCAGTCTACCACCGAGAGGATCCACAACCTCATCCCCGTGATGCTCAAACACCGGCTGACCCCGCCCCCGGAGGAGACGTACTCGCTCCACCGCAAGATGGGCGGCTCGTTCCTCATCTGTTCCCGGCTGAATGCAAAGCTGCAGTGTAGGGAGATGTTCGAAGCAGCATATCAAATGTACTGGGAAGGGCGCACGCCGCCGTCTGACTCAGCATAAACCAATTAGTGTTTGGTGTTTTGATGAACTGGACCGGGGGGGGGGGCAACAGCAAAGGGCCCATCAATGCCAAAATGGAGGCCTGCACCAGTCACCAAGCACCAGCGTGTTGGGCATCTAAAAAAAAAAAAATCAACCTTATACGTATCGACACCCATCATTTTTGGTTTGAAAGAGGGAGCAGCAGCAACACAACACGTGTTGTGTTTAAGGCCAGAAGACAATAAAAGGTGTGTGTGTGTGTGTGTGTGTGTGTGAGAGAGAGAGAGAGAGAGAGCACGAAGGAGACGAGCAGCCTCGTTAAGGTGTAAAACGAGTGTGAAAAGGTCGAATTTGCATCTCTTGATAATTTCATGATGATTCTTGCATTTAATGTTGCTGTGATTTGTTGAGCTTTGGGATAAACTGTAAAGTTTGCAGCTTACCGTAAATGTCATGACATTTATTGTATTAACTGAGCTCTAATTTTAGGCCAGGATAACAGTACAGGTATTTCTGCTTCTATTTTTTTAAAAACACATTTAATTAGATATTGTGGATATGAATAATGAGTCTTGGTCTAAAAGCAGACTGCAGATAATTAGTCATTTTGATAAAAATGAAAGATTATGAGGATTATTCAACCTTTTTTTTTTTTTTTTTTAAAGTTGACAAAGTGATGCTTCTCAGCACTTACACACAAGAAGGTGTGACTTCAGCATATGTATATGTAGTATACAGGATCTTGTGTATTAATGCAGCCATACCGGACTAAATGATGTTGTTATAGCTTGTATCTTCTAAGGGAAATTTTTTTATGGGCATAAGATTGTTTCAAACTGTTGCTCTGTTTCAGTGACCCCCTTGATTAAGACTTAAACTCACAGGGAAAAGTCTATATAAGCTCTCGCTGTTTCCTTTTTTTTTCTTTCATATATGTTTTGTCCTCTTATTGGGTTTAAATGTTAAAACAGTGTCCAGATTCATTAGTGAATCCAGCTGTTAATGAGCCAAAGTAGTAGCAAAATTTAAATTCTGTCAGACGTAATTATGATTTTGTCTAATTTGCAGTCTGACAGCGTAACACAGAAAATAAAACCACATGGATCCACGTTGCTCTCCGTTTAGAAATGAAGGTTTCCAAGAAGAAACTGGCCGTAGCATACATCAAACACTGGACCTGAATGTTAACAAACTACCGGGATGGAAAGCGCTCCTCCTGATAACGCACAAGATCAACTTGTGGGCTCGGCTCGCTCCCGCAAGTCTGTAATCTCTCCACGCCTCCTTGGGTGAAAAATCCTCCTGGCTGGTGTGTGACTGTGAAAGTTCTTTATGATCTGCTGTGTGAATATTGCTATAATGAAATAGTGTGAAAAGGGGGGGGGGTGACAAGGTGCCTGATTGATGTTTCTAGCCGATGGTTTGTAGCTAGAAATCTACTTTATATTTCATATTATGTATCACTGAGAAAAGGGTTTAAATTTTGTAATCAATGCATTCTTAATTGAAAGTTGTAATAAAACATATGAAAAGAGTAAATGTTTAATCTACTCTTGTGTGTGTGTGTGTGTGTGTGTGTGTGTGTGTGTGTGTGTGTGTGTGTGTGGTCAGCCCATTGAAAATGACTCCATCAGATTGTTTATTGCTGTTACACAGACATATGTGCATATAACCCAGATTTTTGGTGCATGCTGGCCTGCTGGTTAGGTGGTAATCTGTGTTTAAGAAAGAAAACGAGTGAAAATACAGTAGGGAGAGAGGTCATCTTCCTTATTTAGCAACGTCTTGGCCAGCAGTGGAGGAACTGGCAGAGAGCCTGGGAAATGAGAAAGCGCACTCAAATATTCAGACGTTGTGAACCCGTGCGCTTAAAATATCTAACCAAATAAATCCTGCTCTTACCCATGCATGGGGAATTGAGTTGTTTGGGGTGAGTGGGTGTAGGCAGACACGCTCTTCCTCTATGAATTACCCTTTCTGTGATGCTCTTTGTCTTTGCTTGGAGAAACTCAAACCCATTACGAATGATTACAGTTAACCAGCGCTTTCATCTTTCAGTAATTCACTGAATATCCAGCACACGGCGCTGCCGTGTTCTCCCGCAGTGACTTAATGGGTCAGCTGCTGGAATAGAACATCCCGATAAAACATAAGCAGCCTGAAGCCAGACAGATAATTATATGGAACTCAGCTGGCTGCAGGTACAATTCAGCTTTATTGAAAATATCCTGTGTGCAGAGGCAGAAGAAATCACAGGGAGAGATTACACAAAGCAGCAGTGATTAAATCAGATACATGTACACATGATACTAAGTACTCTGTGTGTGTGAGAGATTCATACAAATACCTGAAAGGCCATAAATTAAACCTCTGATCCTGAAGCGTATTTTTAACCTGTGTTAGCAAATATTTGTGGCAGCCAAACTAATAACCCACAGTATTAATTTGTATACTGCAATTAAATATTGGAATGAAAAGCTTGATGAGGGTTTAATTTGATTAATTCTACTCAAATACCATCTGCTTAAATACATAGTACTGTGCAAAAATCTCAAGCCACCCCTCATTTCTTCCTGTTTTGCCAGCAAAATAAAAAATAGGTGCAGTAATTTATCAAAACATGCAAACATACATGGAAATACAGTATACAAGCATGAATCATCACTCCATCAGACCTGTTGCCACTGATTTTAGTCCAGTTATTGTGTAATTTGCATATCTCAGCCTTTTCTCCCTGTTTCCCTTCCTTAAGAATGGCTTCTTGATGGATCAACTGAAGGAACAGAAGCATCTCTCAGATCCTGTGTCCAGTCTTTGCTGGATTATTTCCTATTTCCTAAGGAGATGACTTTCAGATACTATTCATCTGCTGTAGATAGGTATTTATGCCTGCTGTTTCTTATTTTGTCCTCTACTCATCCAGTTCCCTCAGATCTTTCAAAGGCACACTGCACACAATGCTGAGATACAGCAGGTTTTTATCTGACACCTCTGTTGGTGTAAGAATACTATTTTATGCCTGTCCGACTCTGTTATCTTTGACATTTTTTGTGGATTTTTCAGGTACAATAACTGGACTGAAAATGAGTGAAAAAGCAACCAGTGTCCAAAGGAAAAATAATTTTTTTGAAAGACCTTCAGAAAGCCTGGAGAACAGCTGCTGAAGACCACTTTAAAAACAAAATGACAAAAAAGTCTGTCTCCTTGGAAGCAAAATGTGGCTCAGTGTGCAGTACTGTAGATTTCCTTGAACTAAACTAATGCTAGAAACCACGTTCGATTTCCAGCCAAGTGAGAAAGTCTATCAACAGCCTTTCCATAAAGTTAGGACTCAAAATAATTTCTTAGAACTTCTTTGCAAACACTGGCTGTACGGCAGTTTGTTCCAATGAGCATCCAGTTTGGATGGAGATTACGTTTTTCTAGCCCACGCTGGTGCTGCACTTCATCGCAGTGCCCTGAACGTCTGTACTGACACTCCAACTTGCTGAGCTAAAAGAGAGTTGTGTCAACTGTGGCTGTGTTTACATGACACAGAGGAGGGTGGGCGTATTAGTAGGAAGTTGTGGATGAGATGTCTGGTCAGAAAAAAGTAAGGGGTAAGAACTCCTTATTTGGTGAGAGAAATCAAGTCTGGGAGCTGTCATTGAAGGCAGACTGGTCTTACTACATGAGCTTAACCAGTTTTCTTCAGTGTGTTTTTGCATAGTCTCTGTCCTCGTGAGCGTGGACATGATTAATGAACCTTTTTTTGTTGTTTAATGACATGGGAGCCAGTTTTTATTAAGCAATCAAGAGCTGCACATCCGAGCCTCTAAACCAGATAAACTCTAAATAACCCTATATTGGGTAAACTCATTTTAGCTCCTGGGCCACATGCAGCTCAATTTGATCTCAAGTGGTCCAGATCAAGAAAACAACTGTATAATAAGTGGCTTTTCTTTTAATTTAAAGGACGTTATAAAAAATGTTCACATTTAGTGAACTATTTATTGAAACGACGATGACCAACCTGACATACCATTAAAAAGAGAAATTTCAGGAATATGCCTTATTACACGTGCGTTACAATTCGTAGTGGCTCTACAAACATACAAAACCTTCACATTTAGAGTTTTTGGAACTAAACAACCGTATTTTACCACATGAATCAAATTTAATCTAATTTTCTCTCCTGTGTTGTAATGTTGGCCTCCCCTCACCGGGTACTGGAGAACATTAATTTGAAGATTTGAAGATATTAACGACTCCACTCCAGCTGTAAGACTCTGTGAAGCGGTCCCCAGAGCCGTGTCAGACCTTTTGGCAGACTGGTTCTGGGCTGCGAGCTCGATTCCACTGCTTTGCTATTTAGTTTTTGTTGATCCTTTCTGAAGTCCTTGAAAATCTCTGCCATGAATCACACCCTCTGTCATAGGTTGTGAAGATCAGGGTTTTTCAATTAAACCCTGGTTCCCACTCACACCTGACTGTCATCCTATTGATTGAAAACGCCTGATTCTAATTCCATTTTCAAATTTACTGCTGATCGTAGAGAAACACAGGACCGAGTGAGCTGCTCGGCCTCATTTCTGTAATTTTTTTCAGTAACATTGCTGGTGAGGCTGAACCTGATACATGATCACAGTGACAACTACACGGAAACAGCACAATAGATATATATGACTGGACATCTGTGAACATGGTAAACAATTCTAGCCATGCTTGTTTTTCACTTCTAATTGTTATATTTCTATTATGGTTGTTTGTACATGCTTTATATCATGCATGTATACATGTTTTATATATCTCATTCCATCCTCCTATAAAGCACTCCAAATAGTGAGGTCAAAGTACTGTGAAAAAATCTTGAGCCAACCCTCATTTCTTTAAATTTTGCTAGAAAAATGGGAAATAGATGAAGCGATTTATTGCAACATGCATTATTGTGAGTGTACAAGGCAAAAGCAGAGTTTGTACAGTTCTGACAAGGTTGAAAGTTGATATTTGGTGTGACCACCTTTATTCTTCAACACAGCTTTCTCAGGCAGCTTTCTTGCCATTTTTTAAAGTAGTCTTCATGGGAACAAATTATGTGTGTGTCATGGTCCTGGGTCCTTTTTTTGTTTTGTTTTTACTTTGTTTTTGTCTGTTCTGGGTTTCTTTTGCTGCAGGGTTTTGGTTATGTTTTGATTTCTAGTTCCTTGTGTATCCAGGTGTTCAGTGTCCAGTTCGCATCTTTGTTCCCCCATCTGACTTCCTATTTTATTTTGATAGTCATCTGGTCCCTGTGTCGTGTGTTGTGTTCAGTTTTGCTTCCCCTTGTCTCCTCAGTGTAATTTGGTTCACCTGTGTTCCCAGCTGTTTCCACTCCCCTCATCAGCCCTCTTTTGTATTTACCGTAAGTCCTGTTGTGTCCTTGTCATTGTCCTCCTGCTGTGTGCTTCCTGTTTTTGCCCTAGTATTTGGAAATCAAGTCAAGTTTATTTTTGTCCTGGTCTGCCACTGGTCCCGTCCAGTCTGACCTTTTGTTTTCACTCTAGCCAATAAAGCTGAGTTGAAAATCTTCCATCTGGTGTATCCTGCATTGGGGTCCTCTTCCTGTCTGCCACACAGAGTTCCATGACAGCGTGTATTTGTGACAGCTGCTAGTTAGAAAGTGCTTAAAGACACAATTTAAAATTGGTTGTTTGCCTGTTATGTGTAGACACAACACTTGTTCATCCTTTGTCATAGGTGCTTAATGGTGTGTGTTTAATGGTTTATAGCTCAGTGTTAAGTGTCTAAAAAAAACAAACAAACCCATTCCTCTGAGAATGGTCAGGTACAAGGAGTGCTGTGAAAAAGCAGCTGATGTCCAAAGAAAAACCTTCAGAACTGTTGCTCAGGACCACTTTAAAACAACGAGAGGTTCTGGCTCCTTGGATGCAAAAATAAAGAAATGACGGGTGGCTCAAGACTTTTGCACATTATTGTAGTTTCTGAATGAGACAAACATGCTTTCAAATTTATAATGGAGCAAAAAACATGACACAGAATTAACAGTTTTCACATCAGTCTGCAACCAGCTCACCAGTCACATTCAGAAGTATATGTTCAATCATGAGTCAAATGTAAATCCATCCACACATTTATTTACATAAAAATGTGCATACACTTTACTATAGCTACAAGCATAAATGCTCCTCTATGACTGCCAGATTAAAAACTGCAGATACTTGGTCATAAACCAGCTCGCATTCTGACTTCTGAGGACTCCTCGAGCAATAAGCTAAATGTGAAAGACCTTTAGTTTAGAGGACAGATAGCCAGGGAGTCTTTCTTTGAGGCTACTAGGAAGCAGTTCATCATTAGAATACATTTTAGGTTTGCAAGAAATCATTGTACTCAATGACGGTATTCAGCAACAAACACACACCATACAGTTACAAGTATTCCATAATTAGGACCAAAATGACTTTTAATTGCCAGAGTTTTGTATCAGTTACCGCCAACTGGTTCATATCAATGCAGCAAAGCCACAAAAATAAGCTACAATCTTAAATTATGCAAGTGGTCATTTGACACCAAAAGATTCATGCAGGAAAAATACTGTTCCACAATCAAAAAGCAATCACAACAGCGCCATGGTTCAAAACGAGCTATATAATGTTCCCCCTGAAATACACTAAGGAAAAAAGCTGGTTGTAATAAAGTTATTTCTGATATAAATCTATGAAAAAGAAACTCCAGCACCACACATACAAACACACATGTGGGAGAATGTCAGTCTATTGTAAGGCATAAGATATCATCACCATCACAGACATCATCATCATCATCATTATCTCTATTTTCACACATTAACACTGTACAACATATGCACATTTAAAGCATAAAAATATTGGCGTTGTCATCTAAATTACAGAAATGTTCTTAGAAATGATATTTCAGCATTACACAGTCAAATGAAGTAGAGGGTAAAAATCGCAGCATGGATTAGTTTTATTATTATTAGTATTATTTCATGTCCATTTTTCTGTTCCACATTTCACGAGAAATAATTTACGGCCTGTATTTAAAACGCTCAGAGGAGCCTTTTGCCGATGTTTCCAGCAGCGTGCTGCAGCAAACGAATTTCTCTGTTAAATTACAGTAAAGTTCTAAGAAAACAGTGATCACAACCGCTTCATTAGGTACATCTTGGTAGTATGAGGTCGGACTCCCTTTTGTCTTCACAACTGCCTTAATTCTTTGTGACACCGATGCAACAAGGTGCTGAAAACATTCATCAGAGAGTGCCACGATAATATCCTCTCACACCATTACACCACCACCAACAGCAGCAGCAGCACCCTGAAGCACTGATACAAGACAGAATGGATCCATGCTTTCATGTTGTTTACACCAAACCCTAACCCTGCCATCTGAATATTGCAGCCAAAATTGAGGCTCATCAGATCAGAAAACATTTTCCAATCTTCTATTGTCCAATTTTGACGAGCCCATGTGAATTGTAGCTTCGGTTTCCCATTCTTAGCTGACAGGAGCGGCATCCGGTGTGATCTGCTGCTATTGTGGCCCATCTGATCTGAGATGTTGTGCAGTCAGAGATTCTCCTCTGCATACCTTGAGTTAGTGTTGCCTTCCTACCAGCTTGAAGCAACTCAAAGTCTGGCCATTCTCCTCTGACCTCTGACATCAACAAGGCATTTTCTTCCAGAGAAGTGCCGCTCACTCTCTGCAAACCCTGAAGATGGTTGTGCACCAACAACCATGCAATTTAAATCAGTGACTCATGGTTGGCAGAGTTGCTGCCATGTGATTGCGTCAGCTGAAGAGCTGTACCTAATGAAGCGGCTTTAAAGTGTAGTACTGCAACTTTTTTTCTGCCATTACACGGTTATTTTATCATTTCCATTGCATTGCTTTTATCATTCTCCTTTCACCACTCAGTTCAGTGATTGTTGTCATGTTCAATATTTTTAACAGCTACACAAATGTTGGCCTAATTCATCACTATAAGAGACTTTGTCATAGTGGCCCGCTGCTAACTAAACCTTAACACTGCTCTCAGTCACACATCCATGGGAAACCAAATTACACATGCACAACCATCAAATCTAAACATAAAATAGATGATGTCAAAGAAATAAAAACCAATGCTCTATTAAAACTACAATAACCATTAATGTTCTTCCTCAAAGGTATCTGCATTTAAAGTTTTGAAATAACAGAACATTAAATTATACTTGATGATTTTGATCTAGTGCACCATTTTTCATTGGCATTGTTAAACTCTTGGGTATTCTAAGGCCACTGATGCAGTGCATGAGAAAGCTTGCTGGGGTTTCATGGGAAAGGCTTGATTTGAATCAACATTTCCACTGTAACTTACTGAGTGATGCACATCCGAAACCCCCTTTTTTAGCCCAAGAACCTCTTACACAGTAGAACTGAGGCCACATTCTTCAGTCTCCGTCCTGAATATTGCACACCACCACATGAATATGCACAATGACACAAAACAGTGAATTAATCAGCTTCAAAATGTTTCAGATTTATCTGAGTTTCTAATGGGAGGAGCTGGCGGCTCAGAATGAGTCTCAGTCATTTTAAATGAGCTTCAAACACGAGCCTGTCGTGTTACTGTAACTTTATCCTCATCATAATGTGACAGACAGAGTGACTTCCACAGCGATAAATAGTGGGAGCTGATATTTTGAGACCGTTAATTAGATACAGTGCTTGAATAATGTGCAACATCCTTTTGGCGCTGAGTTACACATTTAAGAAGTATGAAAATTCAAATCAAATATTCATCAGGAAGAATGAGTCATTTTAACACGGCTTTTCAGGGGTTATTTTAGGCTCACGCACGGGCATCTTTGACATGCACAAACATGTGCATGTCAAAGATTCCCTACCACTGCAGAGAAAAAAACAAAACAAAACAGTTTGGCTTTATCAAGTTTTCATTCAGACTGTATTGAATATTGAGTAGCAAGGCCAGATGCAGTTTAATCATGACACGCTCCAGAGGAAGACATGTTTGTTTCACAGCCTGGACTCCTGTGGCCTCACAACTGTCGGATGTTGTGAGTCAGTATTATTTTGTGTAAACCTCGATGTGCCATGCTGTGGCTGTTACTGTATATCCTAACATTACGGAGGGGACTGGAGATGTGAGAACCCTGCGAAACTGAAATAAGAAAAAAAGAAAGCAGAAACATATTGTACTTTTATAGAGCAGTATTATATAAAAGTGTAAGGGAAAGGCAAGAAGCTAAGGCTAAGGTTAGTCTTTGAAACAACATTTAGATCATGTGACAGAAATCCTGTGGCACCTTAAACAACAAAACTAATGCACATAAAATGTCCTTATGCTCCATGTCCTTTATAAATGTTAGCTAATAAATCAAATAAAAAAGACAAAAATCCAACATCACTGTTATAATTACTCAACACAATCAAAACACATCTTTTTTTTAAAAATTATTATCCGTTATATTTCTTGCGACTGTAAATATTAAGTATATTTTTCACATCCTGTTCTTTTAAACTTGCAAGTGTAAATGTGACCAATCAGCAGCCAGCGATTAAAGATATTCCACGAGGAGCAGTCTCTGGCTTCACTTCACATTAATGAATCCATTCAGCGTGTCTCTGCCTCAGTCTGCTGTCAGCTCCAGGTCATTACTAATGAATAAGTCCCCTTCAAGGAAGTTCAGAGGGGTCGAACTGTCCGTGTGACCCATCAGCCAGCATGAGAGCGGGTTCCCTCACACGTCTTGAGGTACCCCCTGGTCTCTGCAGCCTGAGAAAGGAAGGAACACGAG
This sequence comes from Pterophyllum scalare, assembly GCA_024447675.2. Taxonomy (NCBI): domain Eukaryota; kingdom Metazoa; phylum Chordata; class Actinopteri; order Cichliformes; family Cichlidae; genus Pterophyllum; species Pterophyllum scalare. The sequence goes on from JAMQGT020012153.1 coordinate 18,148, forward strand.
GAGGGGAAATGAAAACGATCTCTATCATTTGGTGTTCCTGGGATCATTTTTAAAGAGGTTTTTAAATCATTTATTGTTAACTTTTGACTATAACTTTCATTCCTCTTTCGTTTCATTCAATTTAGCAAATTGAAAGCAGAATTTAGCAGCAAATTGGGGGGGGGGTACCACAAGGCATTAGGAGCACGAGGAGCGGCAAAACTAGGCTGGCAGAGTAAAGCTTGATTCAGAGTGCTGCACTGAATCCTGTGGTTGTTGTTTGAATTGTAGTTTTGCATTGCTGTGTTTCTGTGTGGCTTTGCCATCAGAAGTGAAACTGAGCTGAACATGCTATGCTAGGCTTGGAGCTAATAAATCTCAAATAAGAGTCACTAGAAAAGGGCTGTGAAATGAGATTACAGCACGTGTGTATACTGGAAGAATAAACAACACTGCATGAGCAAGCTAGATACAGTTAAAGCCTATTACATTCTTTTTCACAGAGGTATTATCTTTGTTCTAATCAATACACAGTGTTTATGCAGCGTATTACTTCCAAACAGACCTATCACAGATGTTGACAACATTTCATTTCTGCCAAGGTGCATGCCATAGCCTGGCATGCACCTTTACAGGGCTTCAGGTCTGCCATTCATTTAACCCAGAACTATAAATCACGCATTACCCCGTAAAACTATACATCAGCTCATCTCTGCAGGGAGTGAGGAGACAGCTCCAAATCTCCGCCAGAACCTACAGGAGGATGCTGTGGTAGAAGATGGTGAAATGCTGTCAGCAGCTGCAGGAGCAACGGCAGCAGCTTAACTTCTGGATGACTGGTATCTCCTGACACGCTGCATTAGAGTAAGCAGTGCACTGACAGATTTGGTACACCGGTGCGATTACAGGGTGTGCTGGTTGTATGTTAAAGTGGGAGGAGGATGTCATGTGAGTGGAGCAACAGAATTGGGTTTGCTTGCCAGAACAAGCTTGGAGGTTTTGTTTCATTTTGTTATCCATGACAAATCCATGTTCTCCATGTGCCTCCTCCAGCTTCCTCCCACAGTACCAAAGACATGCATGTTAGGTTGAATGGGTGTTGCTCTCTGTCGTAGCCCTGCGACCTGTCCAGGGGAGTTCCCCTGCGTCTCCAGCACTCCTTAAGAAAATTGATGGACTGATCTCAGCGCAACAACTGAGCTCAGCTGGCATTTTTGTGGAGCATTTATTTAACCACACACATAAACCCAGCTAGAAAAGGTGTTATTAAGCTTTCAGTTGGATTGCATGGTGTGTTACAATAGTTTCAAATCTAGTAAGTTAAATTAAAGATGGTTGAATGAATATTTGTTTTTTGTTTGTTTGTTTTGTTTTTTCGGGAGGGTGGGGGGGTATTGCAGGTATATTACATTCAAGCAACATGAACAGAAGATCCTGAAAGCACTGAGGATGAACATTTACTAGGCTAGCAGACTCCAGGCTCCATGACAACTCAGTCCACTGAGTTGGTTACTGTCACGCAAATAGAAAGCGATGAGTTGCCAAACTCCCAGTGCCAAGACTGTTTCGATTTGTCTTTTAAGGGTAACTATTTGTTTCTGGCTTACAATAACTGTGTTATATTTAGAAGAAGCTCACTGTTTGCTATGTCTTTGAATTGCTTCTACATCCTGCACAGTTTTATTAACTCGGTGCGGGGACTGCTGTTTTTAACAAAGAAGGAGAAAAGGAACACCTACCATCGGAAACTTTCATGAAGGAGGAGCGTAGATGGGGGAAAAAGAGACAGGAGACAGTTAGTGAGAGTGTGTTTCGCAGGTTTTAAGGTTATGTGTGAATTTGACAGCACTGATGTATTTCAAATAAAAAAAAATTTCAGTATGATCTAAAACACTTTTGATGCAAATAAGCCACAAATAAACAAAGGTTACAAAGGGGTTACAAAGATACCTTTAAGTTGCTGAAAGTAATAGAATAATCATTTATTAATATATGTTTTTTATAAATCTGTGTACTGTAGGTGCACAGATTCACATGTTCAGCAGTCATCACTCCTGTGTTCAAGTGGCACCCTGTGTTATCAAAACCAAGTTTATCATGTTAACTTGCTTTAGAGAACACTGTGTGACAGTGAAACACTGGAGCAGTGGTGACTGAAAATGGGCTGCTGTATGCTGCTGTATTAAAAAAAAATTTTTTAATGCACTTTTCTTTAAAAGCAAGGACATTTGGAAATGACCTCAAGCATCTGCGCGGCGGGGTACATTACATGATCAGATGAACACAGTTACAGTAACATGACCCTCATCCACACGATCAATGAGACGAGAAATGGAGACGGGAACAGGGGGAGACGACACCAGCGAAAAACAAAAACTGAAGAAGAAATCGAGGCAGCGAGGAAGACTTGGGAGCGAGCGGCGAGTGGGAGGAATTATGTGAGAGAGGGAGGGAGAGAAAAGAGAGGAAGCAAGGATAAAGCAAGATCAAATAGGAACAATCGCTGGATGGAGAAAAAAAAAAGGCAGATGGAAGGCGATCAGTGGGAGGGAGATAATACCACGATCATTAGATAGATGGGGAAAAAAAGAAGAGGGAGGGAGCCATGTTTGTGGAGCTGGAGTTATGAAGAGAGAGAATACACTCACTGATTATATGCAACACAGGCTCATTTAAAAGAGAGCAGGAGAAAGCTCACAGGCCGACCACATTTTCAGAATGATTCAATGCATGAGGAAAGAAAGATGGATTAGCTGATATGAGCGTGAACTCTCAAAGCTACCGTGCATTGTAAACAAACAGCATGCATGATTTCAGTCTGAGGATCAGTGCCGACAAGGAAACGGTTATCTTATGCATTCTGAATATTCAACACGCTGCCAGAGCGAGCAGGAAAGTCATTTTTGTGACAACAGTTGAAGAAGATGTGTGCCCAGAGGCCTGAAAAACAGCGGGGAGCAGTGAACAAAAACACACCAGGGGGGCTGCTCACTCCCACACACACAATTACTGTACCTCACACACACAACAAACACGCACATTCTCTCGCAGGCGTGTGCGAACTAAGACACTCACAGGCAGCAATTAGGCTACCTCACACAAGAGCACAGGCCTGTGGAAATTCAAAGGCTGCACTGAGACAATGGTGACTCTTGTATGTGTGTGTGTGTGTGTGTGTGTGTCTGTGTGTGTGTGTGCGCACTTGTTCATGCATCAGTGCCAAAGGAGAAGCTGAGTTCCTGACAGAGAAGGCGGTAGAATTACCCGACCTTTTCATATCTGTTCTCCACATCTTTCTTTCTTTCTTTCTTTCTTTCTTTCTTTCTTTCTTTCTTTCTTTCTTTCTTTCTTTCTTTCTTTCTTTCTTCCACACATTTAATGTAAAATCCGCAGAACAAATTTATAATCCAGAGCCACTGATTGCATCCCTTTGCCACACAGACTAATAATATAATACTCCTATTATCCTGATTTTTTTCTTCAATAAATACCAATTTTTCTACATGATGAAGAAATGCTGTTGTAGTAAATGAAAGGCAACTGTCAGCATGACTCTTTGGGACAGAAAAAGATGGCAGCTCAGTGTAGCTCACTGTAATCATAAAAAAAAGTTTTTGTTAATCCACTCAAAAACAGGAACTTATCTGTAATTTAATTGTTTATCTATTAATTAATTTGGTGTAGTATAAATGACAATGGGGGGGGCAGGGGGGTGTCTATCAGTAAGAAAATCTGTAAAACTTAAGAAAACACAGTTAAAAGTCCAAAATTCACATTTTTCAAAGATGTCCAATGGGCCGGATCGGAGTCTTTATTGGTGTGATTCAGGCCCCCCGGCCTAAGGTTTGACACCCCTGGTTTAGATCTTCTATGGCATTTTTTTTTCCCCATAAGAACAGAAATGTGTCTCAAATATCTTAACACTAACTTTAAAAGTGCATGTTACTTGTTAAACCTTCTATCACACGTAAGAAACACACAAAAGAAATCAAAGAGAACTGAAAAAAGAAAAACATAGATATGCTACTACTGACTTGCCAGGATGACCATGTCCATTCCCCAGAAGATGCTCATGATCCATCCGACCATGATGACGGCTGTGAGTATCTGGATCAGCGCTGCTGCTACGTTGAGCCAGAATACACAGCAAACACCTCGCTCTGAGATCAGCTCACTGCGAGCGCCACACAGCACCGTGAACGCTGAGATGAAGGTACCTGTGGGACAAACACCACAAATCATACTGTTACCAAAAACAATCCAAGAGGTTATTCTTTTAAGGAGTCCTGCTATCATTTAGTCTCTGTGATGTTTATAGTCCAACATGATAAAAGACCTTTAAGAAGTTTACATTCTGGTTAATCTCCAGTGAGACCAAACAGACTCCAGATGAAATGAACCAGAAGAGGTGTGCTTGTTTCTAATAGAAACAGCACACAAGTAAACTGCACTGCAATACAAGTTAGAGCTTTGACACAAATGCCAATGTACAGAAAAACGTTTAGTCTTGGAGTTTGTTTTTTTTCAAAAACCATCATCAAATGCATCATCGCAATGATTTGGAGTAATTTCTAGACATCTTTTCAGGGCATGAGTACACGTCAGCGATCTTGAACGTACATTACTCTGCCAAAGTCTTGAACCATCGCTTTTATTTTTATTTTGCTTCCAAGGTACCGGACTATTTTTTTAAAGTGGTTTTGAGCGATCAACCTGTCCAATGTGTACACTGCCTCTCACCCTATGGCAGCTGGGATAGGCTCCATAGTTTTCCAGGCTTTCTGAGGGTCTTCCAAAGTTTTTCTCTGCGCATTGGCTGTTTTTTCACTAATTTTCAGTCCAGTCCTTGTAACTGAAAAATCTATGAAAAATGCTAAAAAATAACACAATTTGACATGATTATAGTTGACTATAATTGTGTTTTTGCAGCAACAAGGTGATTCTTAAAAAGCTATTAGATGAAAACTCAGCATGCTGTGCAGTGTGTCCTTAAAAAAGTTGAGGAAAGTGGACAAGTGGAGGACAAAATGAAGAAGTGGAGGGCCTAAAAAAACTATCTACAGCAGATGAACAATATCTGAGACCTGACACAGGACACTGAAGCCTCATCATAAATGGTCACAGTGGATGGGTGGCTATCAAGTAGGCATTCTTAAGGAAGGGACACATGGAGGAAAGGCTGAGCTATGCTAAATTTGATAACTTTGGTTGATCCACCATGCAGTACCATCTGGAAGGCATTGGATTCATTTTTTTTCTTATTTTTCGTGTTTCAGTAAATCGCTGCACATATTTCTCATTTTCCTAAAAACACAATCGAAAAAATAAGGGGTCATTCAAGACAAAAATTTTTAAGGAAATCAATCAGAGAATTGCAGACTGCTACAGTGATGAATCCGAACAACTCTCTTTATCAGTTTGAAACACAAAGTCATGGTTATGGAGAGTAAATGCTGCATTTCCTCCTGCACTTAATCCCTGAAGAGAGATACGAAAGATTCTCTGTGACTGCGGCTGCCAGTCAAAGCTGCCCGTCATGATGTTACACCCCAGTTTGACAGCAAGTCAGTCTTCAAAAACAAAGTTATGACAAAAGTCTTGAACCTACAGTAAATCATCATGAAAAGAACTAATTAAAAATGTTAATTTCTTTCATTATTTTGGGAGAATGTTACCAAAGTGAACTTTTTCCATTTTAGGACTCTTGCCTGATCTGCTAACATGGAGGAGGAGGGGTTTGTGACCTGTACTATAGCCAGACTCCAGTTGCCCTTATTTATACTAAATATCTTGTCTGACTTTGTGATCATTAGAGCAATTAACTATATCTCACATATAGGCCACTGTATGTTGATTGAGTTGCATTTATTTTAATTGCCACCAGGAGGCAGTACCAGTGGTTACAAAGAGACAATGGGAAGTTTGTCTTGACTTCAGTAAACACTAGTGATGTTTGATACCACAGATTTCCTTTCCGATCCAATAATGAGTAAAATTCAAGCTGCTATTGGCGAAACAGATTTGATACCGATACTTTGTGCAAAAACACCTAATGTGTCTAGTAAATCTAAAAAAAGTGGTGTAGTTCAAATCTTTCAGATCATTCTGAATGAACCATTAAGTCCATTTTGCAAAATTTCAGAAAGGAGGCGTATCCAGGATATGCTCATTCACTGACAGATGCTTCCCTTGAGACGTGTTCTCTGGAGTGATGACTCACACTTCTCCATTTGGTAATCTGATGGATGAGTCTGGGTTTGGCAGTTTCCAGGAGAACAGTACTTGTCTGACTGCACTGTGCCAAGTGTAAAGTTTGGTGGAGGGGGGATTATGGTGTGGGGTTGTTTTTCAGGAGTTGGGCTCGGCTCCGTAGTTCCAGTGAAAGGAACTCTTAAAGCTCCAGCATACCAAGACATTTTGGACAATATATGCTTCCAACTTTGTGGGAACAGTTTGGGAACCCCTATAGAGGTCCATTCTGAGCAAAATTGTAGATTTTGCATTCAGGTTTTATTATTAATTTTGGAGCAATTTAGAACTCCCCAGTTTCCAAGACATCATGGCCAGTAGTAGTAGAAAATAATGGTAAAAGTAGTAAAACGCTTCATTTCAGAGGCTTCCATAGAAGTAATGGCGACTTGTTTACTTCCAGTATTTCCCCAGATCTGTGTATACAGTATAGATGTGCATGGAAATAACAGCGGCTGGATAAAGTGATACAACTGGAGAGTAAAATATTTCTCTCTGACGCAGAGGAATAATTTCTTGCGTGCAGTGAAACAGACTGTAGACCGAAGCTGTTCTCTATGTTTTGTTTAGTTTTTTTTTCAGTGTCTAAAAGAGTGAGTCAGTATTTAAGGCTCTCCCAGTGGCAAGTACCTGGCAATGGCAACACTGTGTCTATGCCCTGGAGAAAAAGCACACATACTGACCATTTGTTATTGAGCTGAAACAGGATCATCTCCATGTATCTATCTGAAAGCCTGGAGACCATCCCTCGTACTTCTGCAACTGTATATGTATGAGCGTGCTCCATTTAAGCATGTGTAACATCCAAGCACACAATTCTGGATGTCTTCTGGGTCTAGTCTTTCAATGACTGTGACCCCCCCCCCCCACACACACACAACTATACCTAAAAAAGTATTCATTCACAAAAGACAAATTTCAATTTCTTGTGATATTCACAGAATAAAAATCATCAGATCAAATTATTATCCAGACTTAATGTATTCTGGAGTCACAATGTTCACAGTGCGAATGCCCTCAGTATACCATCATGTTCACTGGATCATCAATCTTATTTTAAAAAAACAAAACTTTTTAATCCATGACCCTAAACCTAAAATCCTTCGACCGTATAAAGATGCTGCGGAAGTCATTTTAATGAGGTCATATTCATTCAGGAAATCTTGTTGGGATTAAAATATCTTTTATCTGTCTGAATGTGTATTAGTGTAGCATTTCCTCAGAGTCACAACGTCGAAGTAGCTTTTTTAAGTTTTACAAAAGCCTAAATTATTCCGACAATAAGCTGATGCTTGGGCTTTCTCTCTGCAGGCTTTTTGTAAATACTAAATACTGTGAATATTGAATGCGACATAAGAAATGCCTGGTGGGCGTTGTGTGCATCATGGCCTTAGCCCTTCCCTTTCTGCCAGCTCCATTTCTTGTCACATTGGAGAAATTCAAATAACACAACAAGCAGAACAGGTGGGGGGAGGGAGGAGCAAGCTCAGCCAGGCTGTCGGCTGTGTGTGTGTGTGTGTGTGTGTGTGCCTGTGTGTGTGTGTGTGTGTGTGTGTGTGTGTAGAAAGGCCAACTCATGTATAAGTAAGTTTCTCCCTTTTTTCTATTTCATCTCTTTTTTTCTCTGCTTCAAAATTTCCATCCAGTGTGTGTCTCTTTGATAAACTAAAAATGTCCCAGGACATCTGATAAACCTGAATGAGCAAAATATATTTACTTTTACAAGACTCAGACTTGACAGTCACAGAAAAGTAAAAACAAAATTGATATATTGATGGAAAACAAGAGATGAACCCCGATGCTCATTTGAAAGCCTCTCACAGTAAGAGGAACAGCGGGCTAAAATGAGATCCCACCCAGGACTGACATGGTCTGAACAAGTGCAGAAATTTTCAGGTCACAGAGGCCACACCCACCAGCAGATGCTCTGGCTGCTGGTGGAGCTGCCCACCTCCAGACATGAGCCGTGATTGACAGCCAGCTGGTAGCTCAATGGTTACGCATCACTTCTATCAGAGTTCTGGCATGCAAAGAAGAATTTTTCTGGCCTGTTTACTTTCACTTTTTCTGTATGATTTCCAACTTCAGCAGTCTCTGTCAGGTACTGTTCACATAGGTATGTCATATTCACTGAAGTGCTGGTATAAACTGGACACATTATTAGGTACACCTTGCCAGTACCAGGTTTCACCTCCTTTTACCTTCAGAACTGCCTTAATTCTATGTGGCGTAGATTCAACAAGGTGCTAGAAGCATTCCTCAGTGATTTTGGTCCATATTGATATGATGAGTACAGTGAACTTGCTGTCCAGTTTGCGATTATTTGACCTTTTTGACATGCTGTGTTATCCTGCCCGAAGCAGTCATCAGAAGATGGGTACCCTGTGGTCATGAAGGTTCGGAGATTACCACCACGACATGCACTATCTACACCTGTGAGCAGCAGCCTCAACAATGGAGGTGCAGAACATGGTCCATTCAGACTCAATGTCCTCAGCCTCCCTCAGAATGCTGTCGAAGTTCTGTCAGAGGTGGGAGTTGAAGATCTCACGGACTGGGGCCTCTGCCAGGTGTTCCCAGCGCACCTTCACAATACACCTGATCCAACTCACCACCTGGTGGTGATCAGCTGACAGCTCAGTTCCTCTCTTCACCTGAATGTCCAGAACATATGGCTGCAGATCTGATGATACGATTACAAAATCGATCATCGACCTGCGACCTAGGGTGTTCTGGTGCCACATGCACTTATTGATATCTTTATGTTTGAACATGGTGTTTGTTATCGAACAAACTGCGGTTTGCACTAAAGTCCTATAAAAGACCACCACTCGGGTTTAGATCGGGAAGACGATTCCTTCAAATAACGCCCCTCCAGGTCTCACTGTCATTGCCCACGTGAGTGTTGAAGTCTCCCAGCAGGATGATGGAGTCACTGGGTGGAGCACCCTCGAGCATTCCGCCCAGTGACTCCAAGAAGGGTGGGTATTCTGAATGGCGTATAAGCGCAAACAATAGTCAGGTCCATTCCCCAGCCCAAAGGTGCAGGGAAGCAACCTCTCGTCCACCGGTGAAAACTCCAATCTACAGGCAGCAAACCGAGGGGATACAAGAATACCCACCCCAGCTCAGCAGCCTCTCACCAAGGGCAACTCCAGACTGGAACAGAGTCCAGCCCCTCTCCAGGAGAGTGGTTCCAGAGCCCAGGCCATGCATTGAGGTGAGCCGACCATCTAGATATCTAGGTATCTCTCAACCTCATGCACTAGCTCAGGCTCCTTCCCTACCAGAGAGGTCTCATTCCATGTCCCAATAGCCAGTCGGATAGGGATCCGTTCGGCAGGGCCTCCGCCCTTGGCCACCGCCTGAACACACATTGCACCTGACCCCATGACCTCCTGAAGGTGGCCGTCCTGCAGGAGGGTGGGCCCATGCCATCTCTTTGAGCTGTGCCTGGCCAGGCACCACGGGCTAAGGCCTGGGCACCAGATGCTCTCCCTCGAGCTCCCTCCCTAGGCCTGGCTCCAGTGTAGGGTCCCAGTAACCCTATCCCGGGCAGGGTAAACAGTTTCCTTGTTGACGTTTCCATAGGGGTCTGTTGGAATCGCTCTTTGTCTGGCCCCTCACCCAGGAACAATTTGCCATGGGAGACCTTACCAGGGGGACAAGACCCTGGACAACATAGCTCCTGGGATCACTGGGGCACACAAACCCCTCCACCACTATAAGGCAGCAATTCATGGAGGAGAGTTTCAATATATAACATTCAGAAATGACTTGCTATTAATGACACCAATGGCCACTAAATGAAGTCAGCTTCCTGTTACTCTTTCAGGTACACTCGTGCCTGTGTTAAAAATGGCTGTGATTCTTGAAAGGCTAACACAATATTCTAGTTTAGTCCCTTGAATTAATGTTCAAAGTCATGTTTAAGATATAACTTAATTATATTATGCTTTTGAAACACAGACATACCAAAACCCGTATCTGTGTCCAAAAATATGTGGAGTTAACTGGAGAAATCAGCCCAAGGCAAACTTATTATGGTTAACTAAACTAAAAACTACTGAAATCTAAAAAAGAAAAATCACTGAAATAATATTCTGTACTAACAAAACCAACTTAAATAATACCAAACTATATCAAAAATGTCTTTAGTTTTAGTCTTTGCCAAATTTATCAACAAGCCAGCAGTTGTTTATTGAGCCATTTTTACCTCTGATAAATATCATCCACATCATTAGAAAAATAATTAATAAATGAATAAATAATAAATAAAACTAAATCTAAAACCGTTTCAAAAACACAAAATGTGGACACACATTCACACGCTGCCTACAAATTCTTGTGTACTGGGCATTTAAAGATCCATAAATACAAATCATCACAGACACACTGTTGGTCTCCAGCTACAGGAGAGTGGATGTCACCGCAGTGTCACTCACATCACTCTTTACCTGTCAGCCATATTGACCTCATGCCGTTTACAGCAGATAAATGAAGGACAAGAAGTAACAGGAGATTTTGAGGATGAAGTTCAGCTGCCAGTCAGACACACTGCTGCTGCTGGCTGGTACCGTTGCACATATGTTTCTGTATATTTGATGATATATTTGTGAGTGTACTTCAGTCTTTAGTGTGTGTGTCTTCAATAACAGACTTAACAAACTGTCACTCAGAGTTATGAAGCCATCAATCATTGGGTTAGAGCAGGAGGAGTGAAGTGAGGGAGATTAAATGATAGAAACAGAGCTGATGACACCAAAGGTGATGTATTACATCCATCACATGAAAAGCTTCCTGCATCCTTAATTTGATATTTTAGCTACTTTTTTACAGCTCACAAGGACCTCGAGGGGTCAGTTCACTTAATGTCTTAATCTTCCTGTTAGCAGGTTAGCATGCAGGATAAGCTGCAGTTGCAAGTTAATTACTATCAGATTAATTAAGTTGGCACAGAGCTCTTAATATAACACTGTGTGGCATGAGTGTGCAGAGGGAAGATGGATTTTATGCTCCCATGACCTTCAGTTTTTCTGTTTTATGTTGTTAGTTGGGCTGTATGGTAATATGCTACACTATTTAGCACCCAACCTGTTCAGTGGTCCACCTAAATAAAAATTGACTCTTTGTGGTTGTTTCCCCTTTGGAAATAAATTGTGTGGGAGGCAGGGTTGAACCAAAGGGGAAACAACCACCAAAGGGGAAACAACCAGGATGTGAAGACAGGATTTGAACTCAATACATCTTTAATACTGAGGTATCTTCCAGAACAACAAATTACAAACAGGGCAGGACCAGGGCCAGGAATACAAATCTCTAAGGAAAACACAGCAAGGAGGCACACAGCTATGAGGGGACGACTCGACAAACGTCAAAGGGAAACACAGACAGAATATACACACACAACAGGAAATTAGGGAGATGTTAAACAGCAAGGAACACACCTGCAACCAGGTAGGGAAAACTAGAAAGGGGAAGCAAACCTGAATACAATGTACTCATGATAGGCAACTAACAAAACAAAAAACAGAAAGTGATAAACAGGAAAAACACAGACATATGAAAGAACTTAACATGGGATCGAAACTTGAGGAAGGAAGTCTTGCTTTCGTTAAAACAACTTTGTTAGGTTGAGGAAAGATCGTGGTGTGGGGTCAGAAGTGACATTTATCCAGTGCATTTAAAAAACATTACACCAAAGGCTCCTGCAAAGGCATCCATAGGCATTGGGGTGGCTGTAGAGCAGGTCATCTACCTATTGCAAGGTTGGTGGTTCTGTCCCTGAATGCTCTGGGCTGCATGCCAAAGTATCCTTGGGCAAGATACTGAACCCCAAGTTGCTCTCCGACGCAAGCTTCGGAGTGTGAATGTGTGTGAATGTTAGACATTAAAACATCAGACCAAGATGGTGGCGCGTAAACAATGCGAGGCTCAACGTCTCTCCAGTTTTTGTAATTTAGTGGTATTTTGCCTGCTCCTTGCTGCAGTGTTCACTCAGAACAGCACTACTTTAACATCCTACAGCAGACAGGAGCTCTTTGCAATCAGAACACCTAATCCAGACAGTTCTGATTCCAGAGACCTCCAGAACACCGGAGGCTGCCCACTCGTCCTGGCTGGGCGGAAGTGCTCGTAGACGGCATTGAGACCATAAACAAAGGCAGGGTAAGCGCGGAGGAATACGAGCTAAGCTAAAGCTAACACAGCATCGGCTCTTGTTACCCAGCTATCCTCGCTAATGTACAGTCTCTAATGAACAAAATGGACAAATTACGACTCAGCATCACCAACGACAAACAGATTATGGACTCTAATGTCACAATCCTTACAGAAACATGGTTAAACAACGGTCACCTGGACAGTGCTATTGAGTTAGCAGGTCACCACACACATCATGCAGACAAGACTGCAGATGGCTCCGATAAGACCAGAGGCAGATGTTTGTGCATTTATGTAAACACAACTTGATGCACTAACTGTTATCGCGAGACACTGCTCGCCTAATGTGGAGTTTCTCATGGTTAAATGTAGACCTTATTATCTACCAAGAGAGCTCACATCAGTCATAGTCACTGCTGTATACATACCACCAGATGCTGGCAATGAAACTACATGCAGCCATTACCAAACAGCAAACAAGACACCCTGAGGCTGTTTTTATTGTTGCGGGGGACTTCAACCACTCCAACTTGAACACAGTCCTTCCCAGATTTTATCAACATGTTTTTCTTCCACACCAGAGACAAAACATTGGATGAGGTCTATTCCAATATAGCTGGAGCTTACAAAGCTACACCCCTCCAACATAGGACAATTAGACCACCTCACTTTTTCTCACTCCTAAGTATTCACCACTCATCCAATGTGTGAAACCCACAGTGAGGACAATAAAAGTTTGGCTTGAGGGGACAGACTCTGAGCTTCAGGACAGGTTCAGACACACAAATTGGGAAATCTTTGCCACTCAGGCAACTTGTCACTCCCACACGGACATTGAGAACTATGCTTCCACAGTCCTGGATTATATCTCCACCACCATTAACAGTGTGACTACCCAGAAGCAAATTACCATGTACCTGAATCAGAAGCCCTGGATGAACAGGGATGTCTCTCTCCTGCTGAGGGCCCGCAACAGTGCCTTCAAATCAGGTGATGCACAAGCCTACAGCACAGCAAGAGCTAACCTGAAGCAGAAAATACTGCTACAAGCTAAATGTTGAGAAGTACTTCTCAAACTCTAACCCCCGACGTATGTGGCAAGGCATCCATGTCATCAGCAACTACAAGCTCATCAACCCCTCCCGAATTAACTCCTGGACTTCCCGAATGCTGTTCTTAGACTTTTGCTCAGCATTCAACACTGTCATCCCCTCAAAGTTAATCATCAAACTAAAGGATCTGGGCATTGACGCTTCTATTTGCAACTGGCTACTGGACTTTCTGACCAACAGGCCCCAACATGTTCAGATAGCCCAACACTGCTCATCCACTCTTATGCGAAACACTGGTGTACCACAAGGCTGCGTGATGAGTCCATTCCTCTACTCCCTCTTTGTGCATGACTGCAGACCTGAACGTGTTTCCAAAACCATCATTAAGTTTGCAGACGACACCACGGTGATTGGCCTCATCAGGAACAATGTTGAGTCATTCTGCAGGGAGAAGGTGGATTGTTTTATTGCGTGGTGCGACAACAACAATCTGCTCCTTAACACTCAGAAAGCCAAAGAGCTCATCGTGGACTTCAGGAGGAATGCGGACACACACCCACCCATCCACATCAATGGCGTGGCAGTGGAGCGTGTGTCCAGCTTCAAATTCCTGGGGATCCACATCTCACAAGAGCTCACCTGGACAACCAGCTGCTCCAGCCTGGCCAAGAAGACTCACCAGCGCATGTTCTTCCTGAGGACTCTGAAGAAAAACCACTTCTCTTCAGACATCCTGGTGAACTTCTAACGCTGCACCATTGAGAGCATCCTAACCAGCTGTGTTACAGTCTGGTATTGGAACTGCTCCGTCTTAGATTGGAAAACGTTGCAGAAAGTGGTGAAAAGGCATCACAGGTGCCTCGCTTCCCACCATTGGTGACATCTACAGGAAGCACTGTTTCAGGAAAGCATCAAACATCACAAAAGAGTCCTCCCATCCAGCAAAACTACTGTTCACCCTTCCTGCCTTCCGGAAGGCGCTACAGGAGCCACTGGACAAAAACCACTAGTTTCAGGAACAGCCTCTTCCCCATAGCTGTCTCCCTGTTCAGACTCTGCCCCCCGACACCACCACCCTTAACACACATACACAAGCACACATGCCCCCACCTCCCACCTTCCACCACCTCACTCACACATGCACTCACTAACCCCCCCGACTGAGTATTTATTGTATTTATTGCACTACTGTACCACTTTTACTGCGCTACTGAGTTTTATTGCACTAATGCACTATTCTACTTGCACTACCAAACCTCCTGGACTGAGCATTTTATTGCACCCAGTATATCAATGTATATCACTTCTGTACATATACTGTTCCTGTTATCATATGCTCTTTTTTTATATCACAGCTCAAGCACTTCTGGTTAGATGCAATCTGCATTTCATTGCACTGTGCTTGTGACATATGCAATGACAATAAATTGAATCTAATCTAATCTAAAAAAAAAAGCACTTAACTTAGTTACACATGGAAGTGCTTGTATGAATGGGTGTGAATGGGTGAATGCAAACGTGTTGTATAAGAGCTCTGAGTGCTCAGATAGAGTAGAAAAGCTCTACATAAGAACTAGTCCATTTACCATGACATAAGAACAGAATAACTGAGAAGCTGCTTGAGGTAAGGGATGATTCACAATTTTTCAACATTTTCCAAAGCGTAAAAAAAGCATATTATTTTGTTGATAGGGCAGCGTTCATCAGGACGTTGAAAGAATCGGTGAGAGATTGCCAATAAAAGTCACCTTTAATTTATAATTTAGCAGTTACTGTGGGCCGTAACCACGCCAAACCTGTACAGGCATGAAGGAATGAACCTGACTGACTGTCTCGCTCTCACGCCATCACTGCTTCACTTGATCGCCACAAACACACACAGCGCTGCCACGCCCCTTCTCCTCTCAGCCACTCAGCTCATAAACAACCGCAGTGATGGAGGACACATACCTATTCATCTATACCATATATATTCATAAAATAAAAGCTCAAGCTGTGTGTTTGTGTGTGTACATCTCTCTCTTTTTTCCCTGTTTTTTTTTTCCGCCATGTCCCTTGTGAGGTTCTATAAAAACACATCCCGGTGTAGAAAAATTCTGTAAATCTTGCTATCAAATATACTCTAAAAATCCATCCATCCAGTCTCTTCCGCTTATCCTTTTCGGGGGGGGGGGGTGCTGGAGCCTATCCCAGCTGTCATAGGGCGAAGAGGCAGGGTACACCCTGTAATTAACTGATATACCTGTATGTTAGAATTTATAGGGTGCAATACACTGATTCGAATTTAAATGTGAATGTGTACTGCACTGCATGTATGCAAAATGTACATGCCACCACACTGTACACAGTGACAGTGGAGTGATTTGTCATCTGAATAGCCGGGCTTGTGGCAAAAAGTGATTTCTGGTATTTGCCCAAAAAATTATTGCTGGCATTTATTTTGTTGTAAATGACTTGCAGACCTATAATCTGCCACACATGTCTCAAACATCACCTTTTATGAATGATATCAATTCATTTTGAGTCATAAAGAACATTCCTGTCACGTGGTTGAAGCTGCAATTCCTTCTTGGCAAAGTGACTTTCATATTGTAGCGATTCTGTTAAAGTTTGATGGTTTTGTGCAGATGTTCTGTGATTTCCCACTGTTTCGTTGGTACTTGAATGTGTGTATGCACGCCAGGGAGAGCGAGAGTCAGAGCTGGAATCCCGTTTTGTTGTTGTCATTGGCGTGGTTGCGGCCCACAGCAACCATTTAATTGTTAATGAAAGGGCAACTTTTGCTGGCAATCTCTCACCATCTTCTTCAATGTCTTAACAGATGCTAAAATCTATTCTTTATTAATGAGAGTAAAAACAAGTAAGTTCTTCATTTTATATATAAGCCCTTCATAAATCCTGTGCCCCACAGTCTATTTACTGATATAAGCAAAGATAAAACATTTTAAAAAATTAGGAAATCCCTTTTTGATACAACACCGTAAACCTAAAAACTCTGCTGTCGCAGTGTTTTGTGTACATACAGCACTCGTACTGCATCCCTTCGTACGCAGTAGCATCGCCTGGACCTCTCTTCAGCACAGAGGGGGACAGCCCATCCCCCTGGACCCCGATTCGTCCTTTAGCGACTTCCAGTGATTTTTGAGACACCTGACTGCTGTTTTTCTTACACAAAACTTGTCAACAGTGCCGGCCGCCGATCACCAGATTATGCTCAAATATCAGGGCCAGCATAGATGAAAACACGCCAGGAACATGTAGAATTGCCTTCTGAATAAAATCCATCATTGTTTTCTGTGGTTTACTGTGCACGGTTTCTATTTTTGGAATAATGCTTCCCCTTCCTTGTTGAATTTATCTCCAGCGGCTTTGGCTGCTTTCCACACCTGCTGCGCCACATTCACAGCTTGTTCCTGTCTAATATCGTCAGTAGGGTCTTTTTGTGAATTGATGATGACCTATTTTAAATAATTCATTGAGGCCTTTGAACTGATCCGCCAGACCAGAGGCCATATCGCTGCTGCAGACCACGTAATGGTGCAGTGGTGTGGATGCCTCGGCCATTGGCGGTCAGGTGGCAGCGCTCAAATTACACAGACCGACTGACATTTTCTAACTATGTCTACCCCCCCCCCATCATACGCTTTGGAAAATGTCGATAATAGTGAATCTTCCCTATAGTGCTAAATATCAGTCAGTGAGGAAGAATACTAATGTTAAAAAACTGATCTAATGAGGAATATTGCCCCAGAGGTAGCAGGGTTCTGGGATCTTATAGGGTTAAAATAGATAAACTATTCTTCTTTATTAGGGCCTTGTCGTGAATATGGAGAGAATTCATTCCTGGACTAACAGACTGCTTTGAAATGAAACTTTGTCCCTCAGGTGTAAGCTGGCTCAGGCGAATGGTTGGGGTGTGATGGTGAGCCATCGCTCAGGTGAGACAGAGGACACCTTCATTGCCGACCTGGTGGTGGGGCTCTGCACTGGACAGGTAAGTTAAAAGGCTGACCCAACTTTAAGCCTCTTTTGCAGACAGAAGTCAAGGTTAAAGATAAAGTAGATATAGGGCCAGTTTTTGGTCCTCAAATGGTTTGCAGCAACCCATAATGAGCCATTTCAATAATTTAAAGCTGTTTTTCTTTTCTTCCTGCCTGTAAATTCTGAGTTAACTAAACTTAGATTGAATAATTAATTTTGTGAGTTTGTTTTAAATATTTAAAGCCCATTGACTAAAGTTCACTACACATGAGAAAATATATTTGGCCGACTCTTTAACTCTTCATCAGAAATTCATGTTTTGGATTTGTTACACAACAAATAGCAGTGATTATATGCACCTCATATTTACAACCTCATATTTAATTTTAGTCTTTGCAAATACAGTAGCAATATGTCAGAATTTAAATTATGACCTTTAGGTCTTCAGTTTTAGCCCATCAACTATTTTTGTCCAAGGGCTGGAATTTTTCTCGGCAGACTCTGTGAGGGCCAGATACTCTCGTAAAGTAAAATAAAAATAATAATGTGTGGTAAGTAATATATTAACATTTGGTATATAAATTTTCCTTTCAATTTTATACTATTTTTAATGATGTGATGTGCAAGTCTTGCACTTACATGTTCTCTTTTATGTTGATGGTTGTTATGGAGACACTACAATTGTGTGCAGTTGTTCTCATTATAGATATAATGATCAGGAAAACAATCAAATGTTATATGAGAGCAATGAGTTTGTCTCTGCACAATCTACTTTTCATAAAGCGTTTTTGTTGTAGATCTTTTAAAATTAATAGAAAAATGAAGAGTTCAGATGAAAAACCTTCTAAATCTGCCCCGACACTTCTCTTTTAAAAGAGCTTTTTTTAAATTTATTAAATCTGGATCTTATGATAAATTTTAGTTATTTCATTACACAGGCAATGGTGAGGTGCCTTTTTTTTTAAAAAAATGTAAACATAGTAATTTACCTACTTTTAAAAAAAATAATATTTAGTTTTGAGGCAAAACCAGCAAAATCTTAAGTCCGTCCTCATCCCAGTGTGACTGAAGGCAAAAGGCCCAAATATTAGACTATGATAAAAAGATTTTGATATACATTCACACAGTACAACCACAATGGCACAAAAAAGCAGCACATTTATTTTAACAATAATAGAATAGTAGATACTAGGCCGTGGGGTTCATGACAACTCAGGGCTGAACGCAGACGGGGGCTGTGAGTCACAGCTGGACCGGTAATCTGGCGTACCGGGCATTTGCCCGGTGGGCCGACAGTCCTCAGGTGCTGATGCTATTGGAGTTTTTTTTTCTTCCCTTTTTTTCCCCTAAGAGACCGCCCACAATTGAGAGGCGGCGGCCCATTGGCCCATCTTCAATCTAGACAGTGGACTGAACCAATCAGGATATAGGACGAAAGCGGCCCCACCCTTTCTCTGTAACTCCCGCTAGTTTCAGTGTGGAGCGCGTGTGTTAAAGGAGAGTACCACGGTAGATGCTTTAAAATGTGCAAAGATCACAGACATGTTCGCTGCTGTAGCCTCCACGTCCTCTGTAACAGCAACGCTCCAGCAGCAGCAGGCTGCAGGTGGAGACAGAGGCAGGCTGCAGGTGGAGACAGCAGCAGGCTGCAGGTGGAGACAGCAGCAGGGACAGGGAGAAGAGCAGCCGGAGATGCAGGCTTTGGAAACCGCGGACAGAGGGAGGGGAAAGTGTAGTACGTAAGCAGGTAGTAAGGTTAGGATAATACAGGGACTTTGAGGGGATGGAGGTAACGTTAGCTCTATTACATGAGAATGATGGGCAATCGCGATTGATTAGTATCAATACTTATTAGTATTTGCATGCTTCCCAAAATCTGGCAGCCACGTCACCTTAATCTGATAAAATAGCAAACGGTCAAGAAGTGTTGGAGGAGCAGCAAGTGTCCATTTTAGGCTACATCAGAGCATTTTAGAGATTTAGGTTAAAGTGTGCTGACAGGCTGCACAGTAGTTTGAATTTGTAACCTCTGTGCTGGTTAAACAGGTTTTAAAAAGCACTCAAACAGATTTTAAAAAAGCTAAATGATACGTAAAAGCTCTGCAATGTAAGCATGACTAAAGTATGTAAAAAAAGTATAAAAGTATTATTAGCTAAAGGTATGCCCACATTGAATAAGAGCAAGACAGTGTCAGATGCTTTTAAGACAGAGTTGCGGGCCGGTCTAAGCCAAAAATGCCAGGGCCCATTTTTCGTCCCAGTCCAGCCCTGACTGTGACCGCATGCGGGTACACGCTGAACCGCTGATCCACCTACCCGTCTAGTCCCCGTGTAACCAGGCTCAATTACACTGTAACTGGCTTGTCCAAATAACCCCTTTGACTCTGTTGTGTATATATGATAGACGAAGGCTTGTTTATCTTTAAGATGTGACCGTTTTATTATCTGGATAAGAACAGAATATTTACTGGTCAGGCAGGTTGGCTCATTACTGGGAAGATCAAGCACAGCACAAAGAATACTACATTATACACACAGAAGTTCGCTAGCTTGCCTAGCCAGTGCATCATGCAATTATATGATTGTTATAGCACTCCAAAACTGCAATAATCCACTTAAGGTCTTCTTGTTAGCAGTTACATCATTTATAGTGGTCATACCCTTCACATAGTGGCTAGACAGATGTCAGTACTTAATAATCATGTACACTGCTGTGCACTACAACCCACCTCAGGCTCTCTCTCATGATCTGGCCACATTTCAACACTGCCAGTAGCATTTATCCATTGCCTCTGAGAGAGGGCGCTGTTGAGCCAGTAAACCTTCACATAACAACAAGTTGCAGTTATTGGGCCTATTCCAGGAAGCATGTTCAACAAACTCTGAGTTGACCAACTCTGAGATCAGCGACTCTGAGTTTCCCGTTCCAGAACAGCTGATCAGAGTTAGTTCAGTCGGCTCTGAGTATGATCACCCTGAGTTAGCGTGTGCGTGAGTAAGGAAAGAAAGCCATCATCAATGGAGCCTGATACCAGGATTCACCATGGCAACAGGTAAATAAAGGGCGGAGCCTCCATTTTAATCCGATGGATGGAGGATGGCACGTGTCAGTGTGGAGCATGAAGAGTCCCTTTAATCAGCCTGACCCACTCTGACATCATCACAGACAGTGTTGTTATCAAATATATCATTTCTTTATAATGTCTGCTGTCATCATTCACACAACTTAATCTCCATCAGATGAAGCTGAATCCTAATTTCACATCGGATTGATCAAATCTAATTATTGAGCTGCAGCCTGACGGACAAACTGCAGGAGACATAAAGTGAAGATAAAAGTGGAGAAACAGCTCAGACTGAGTTTACTGAGCGACCTGTGTTAGAGCCTGAGACAGCAGCAGAGCCCGGGGGCTGACCTCAGGTCAGTTTATTTAAGAAAAACTGTTTCTGCTGCAGTTTATGACAGTCAGTTTATGGATTTGTTTACATAATTATACAATAAAAATGGAATCTATTGATGGACTAGCAACCTCACTTTGATTTTTTTAATGGAGAATTTCATAATTTCTGCCATTACTGAAAAAATCAGAGTAATTAGATTTACAGAAAAACTGCTTTAATGTTTCCAGTTTAACCGTTTTTAATCTGATCTCAGATCAGCTTCACTGATAGATGCCGGCTCTCTGACAGCCACAGCAGGGATGTTTCACTGAGTCACTGTTAAAGGTCAGAGGTCAGTCATAGTTCCATATTTAGCTGAAAACATTCAGGGCAGCTTTCCAAATCTGTAATAAATGTAAAGTTTTCCCAATAAAGGCAAACATGTTATTATGACTTTATAGGTTTTAAATATTTCAGCGCAGTTTGGGAGGATGAGCCATTTTATTTAAAGAATGCAGATCATGTTGAGAAAATTAATCCATTATGAATGGATAAGGACTGGATGAGCTGGGAACTGACTGGAGCATGAACTGGATCTGGACCTTATCCGGTCTGAATCCCTGATCCTGATCCGTTTGGATCCTCCTGCTGGGCAAGTGGACTGGGATGCAGTTTGCTGATCCGTTATAGAGCCGATGATCACCGATTTAGATGATTTTCATCGGAAAATATGTCACCAGACAGCAGAACTTTCAAAATGTTGATTTACGTCACTTTATATCCATTTAGTTCAGCTTTCAAGTCTTAAAATCATTTGAGCCTCATCTTCACTCAAACATTCAGATCTTCTGATCCACATTTTTCCATCCACAGTGTGTTCTGTGTCAGCAGCTTCATCCAGATCAGTGTGATGTAACAGTGATGCTGCAGTAACTACAGTAAATGTTTCAGAGGAGCTGACTGACAGTCTGGCAGCTGCAGCTGCCTCATTATAAATCCGTGACATCATCGCTGTCTCCACCCTCACAGCCTGTTGATGAGTGAACGACTGTAAAAGCTTCATGTTACCACAAAAATAACAAACTAAGGTCTAACTGGGCTTTCAGAGCTCGTAGGAACATAAACGTCTGCAGATGAATTCACTCCTCTGACGCTCTGGCAGACACTTTATGAAGGAGGACATGAATGGGAGGGTCAGACAGGTGGTTCAGGTGCAGCAGGAGGGGCGGAGTCAGAGACACACTCAGAGTTTGTTGGATAAAACCTGCCAGGTTAGAGTCACAGTCTATTACCACGGTAACTGAGCCAGAGTTGGAGTTCGCTCTCTTTCTGGAACTGAAAGCCTGAGTTTCCTCATTTCAGAGTTAACAAACCCAGAGTTGGAGCTAAATCTGCTTCCTGGAAGAGGGCCATTATGACAAGTGGAATCACATACAACATAAACACTGTGACACCCACAAGCAGACCCCACAGCAAGAGACAGGAGCCCTGCACAGGCTGGAGAGTACACGAAGCAGCCAGTAATGATCATACTGCTCTTTCACCGACAGAAATCTTGTTACAACTTTTACTTCCTTTAGTTAGACAAGTTTGATCACCGAACATTTTTTTCTACACAAAACAAGGTTAGACTCACCTTCAGCTGTGTTTACAAGCTGATCACACCAATGAAAGCGGGCTCCTCAGTGTGGCCAGAAAATGCTTTAAGTCACATGGTCTGATCTTGCATTCCGATTGGTTCTAGGCACATGGAGGCATTTAAGGGTAAGGGGAAATTGCGCTTGGAAGCTTTTCACAATTTAGGGGCTCGACACATGGGGAGCAACGTCGCTCCCTCTCCATTCATTTCCTATGGAACTTGCGTGATGAGGCGACAATCACTTGCCCTCCTCCAGCCAAGTGACCGGCAAAATTTGTGCATGTGAAATTTCAAGCTCGTACGCGTAGACGTGCACACACGGGCAGGCAATGCGACACAACAAAGTTGAAAAATGTTCAACTTTTGGCGCTGTCGCATGGCACTAAAACCAATCAGTGAGGGATTCATTGACTGACCAATGAGCAGAGAGTATGCTACATGCTGCAGTCTGCAGCCACTTTCAACACGGAGGAAAGCATTTTAGATTTGCAATGCTGCTATCGCTATCACGTCCCCTGTGCTCGGTTTCACCCCAGTGGCGATGCGGGCTGTTTGTTGTCGTTTGACGCTCACCATGTGTCGAGCCCCTTAGACTGGTCAGAGATGGTATTTAATGGGTTATGACTATTGATTGGTGCATAGTACCTACGGCAGCACTATTTGGGGGACCGGATGGAAAGCTCTGGTGGGTCGGATGTGGCCCACGGGCTGCCAGTTGACGTTCCCTGCCATAAATATTCTACTGATGCATGCTGACAACATCTGAAGCATAGTAAAATTACAGCAGAAGAAGAAGCTGTTGTGATGTTTGAAAGCGGGGGCTGACATCAAGATGTTGGATACTGTAAAGTGACTCGTGGTGCTGTAACATTTCTGATACAACACATAACATCTCTGTAGGCTGAACACGCACATCCAATAATTAAAAGGCTGCAGGAACAAAAACAGTTGCATAAGTAGAAGAAGAAAGTCTGCACACGGGAACGCTCCTGGGAGATAATTTATTACAAAAATACCTTCAATAAATTGGTAACGTTTCTGCACGTGTCCCCTTCCCTTATTTGGACATCGGACATTATCACATGACCATTTTGAATGGTAGGCAGGGTATATATATACATGTGTTCTGCATTCTCTCATTATGTCTGAGAAAGGGTTACCAATTTCTTGAAGGTCTTTTTGTAATAAATCTCCCAGGAGCGTTCCAGTGTGCAGACTTTCTTCTACTTACAACACATAACATCTAACATAGATTTTTTTTTTTTCCTGGATGATCATGCAGGTAGACCCCATAAAGCTTGAAGTCCTGAGAGTGGGAGTTGTTGATTTTTTAGAAGTTCTTTGGTGTTATATTTTAATATCCTGTTGGTCACCTGCAGGAGAACGTCTCTGTCTTTTTTTTCTGCAGATTAAGACCGGCGCCCCCTGCAGATCGGAGCGGCTGGCAAAGTACAACCAGCTCATGAGGTCAGTGTGCTGCAGAGAAGAATCTCTCTCTTACATATAGTTATGAAATGAGGATATCTCAGATGCTCAGTGAAGATTTTTTTTTTTACAGCAGACCTGGTGACTGAACAGATCTGCTGGTGTGTGTTTGCCCTTTCATGGCGTACTCATTTTTGACCCTTAATGAAAATAAGAAATGACATCTTTCTGTTAGGGAGAGTCAAAATGGTTAAATTTCATCCTGACTTTGCTGTACTTCACTACAGCTTATGGATTTAAAGTGCTACAGATTATGTATCTAAAGCAAAGATTTTCTAAATCTGAACTTAAAATAACTCTTAAAAACTATAGCTCAGTCCTTTTCTTTGACATTTACTTGTAAAGCCCTGATCAGTACTCTGCCCTGCTGAAGCACAGTTCCTCAGGTGCCTGCTCTATCCTAGTGTTTAACATCAGAGCTAATTGACACGACAGGTGACAGCAGAGCTGGTGTCACCCCATGTGTCCAAGCCAGTCAGCGGCAGAAGGAGGTTGGAGGAGGAGACGGGAGGAGGGAGATGGGATCAGCTCAGCGGTATAATCCCATTGGACTGCTGAGGAGATGCAGGGGAGGTGGAAAGTACGGAGAGACTTAATGAGCAATGAACACTAATCGGTGCAGTCGAGCCTGAATACAGAGTTCAGGCTGGTGTTATTTCCCATGGGAAACAGAAAAGTACTAGCAAGTAACAAGAAACTGCTGCTTGAGGGCCAGATGACATCACATGTTACAATGAAAACACATGAAGCAATTTAGAGATTTCAAATTCAGTTCAAACATTCTGTGTAAGCTTTGTTTTTTAACCCTGGAGATTGCTGCTGAATATAGAAAGTCCAAAAGTCTATGGGTGAGCTAACAAACTGTCCATTAGCAGCTGCGTGACAGACACGAAAGTCTTCTGTGTGCTGTAAAATCTTATATACTGAGCACAATTTACAAAATGACCACTAGTACACTGATAAGAGAACCAGAATTTAGTGCCTGAGGCCACCATGAAAAAAACATTTTCAGGTTAATATTTGGGACTCAGTTGAAGCCTCAAACTCCAGGCCTGGGTTTTAAATCTGACCAAACAGTTCAGCTTCTGAAAAACTGCAAAATGAGGTTGTGATTTGCAAGTTTGCACATGCATCCTTCTCACACTACCAGGCTGCATAACGACATGAACAAAGATCTCCTAGTTACTATGTTCACTGATATTCCCTACAGCCGCTGCATTGTCAAGTTCAAGCTTTTAAGAAATATGTGAAAAACCAGCAGCTGTGATATAATAACTTGGCAACTTGACAGATTTTTGTTGCTTTATTGATTCTTTTATGCAAACCAAATTGTCATCTGTAACCGAAAGAAGGCTCTATGGGACATGCAAATATTCTTCTCTGATTTATTAAACAGTGTCAATCAATGTCATGCTGCCTTTCCAGTGCAGAGAATATTAAACTCTTCACACAGTAATTTAATTACAAACAAACTTTTTACAGAGTGAAATAAGTTCTTTATTTCTTTCCTTTCTTCACTGTAGGATTGAGGAGGAGCTCGGCGACCAGGCTCGCTTTGCAGGCCATAACTTCAGGAACCCCAGTGCTCTGTGAAACTGATTGACAAATGACACTCTCTCACACACACACACACACACACACACACACGGAACGAGCCATGTACAAAGAAAGATCACACAGATTCATGAAAAACACACAAGCAAGAAGATGAAGAAAAGTAATAAAAATAACTGAATTAATTATGCACTGAAGTTAAAGGTAGGGAGATACGTGCGCGCACAAAAACACAGCAGATGCAACACGTGTAACGCACATGCAGGGGAAGAACATAAACAGCTAATATTTATAAGCCAGACATGCACTGTTACTGTAGTTTTAAAGGAACAGTTTGTGTACAGCCAGAGGACAGACATGCAAAAATAAAGATTATCATTGAAAACCAGAGAGAATAATGAGTAAAGAAATAATGTAACAAATGAAGCACCCAACAGAAAGAGACGAAAACAAAACAACAATGTATTCTTAAAAAAAAGCAGCAGTTTCAGGGAAGGAGTGAGGCTAATAACTACACACTGTAAACACCTGAACACTTACACACTCACCTGGACACTCAAATACCTTCACTCCTCCCACTTCTGTCCTCTTTTCTCTCTCTATTTTCGTCTCCTTGTTCTTCCTGTCATGTCCGTCTCTCAGTTCCAGTCACCTCCTTTTCTTCTCGCCCAGATGGGATCATGATTATGTCCTTTGTCCATGCTTGAAATCCTGCCATGATACCCGGAGTCCCTTTGTTCCTTCGGTTCCTCCTGAATGTCTTTAGAATAGCTGTGTTGAAAAAGAAGAAAGAGAATTAAACACAGAGAATGCTTGTCTTTGAAAATAATGTGAAAATATGTGAAATAAAAAGATGGAAATTTACAATTTCAGTCACAGCTGAAGGTGTTTCTGTCCGTTTTTCTTCTGAATCTGTTCTTTGCAGATGAAACTGCAGAATATGAGCACGTAGAGTCATTTTGAAAGTTTGAGCTCATTCAGCTCAACAACCAATGAGCATCCTTCGTGTGCCAGTCCGTAATTCACAACATTCACTTCTTCTCCACTATTTCTCAGAATGCAATCAAACTTGCACACACTGATCATCTCATCGGTCTTCACCCAAATTGTGCTCTAGATCAAAGTGCCATTTGTAGATAAACTGGCAGAATATGTGAATGATGGTGGCCTGTGAGCTGGATGAGCTACTACATCACTGATGTTCTGGTTTTCAGTGCGCAAACTGACAGCAGAGAACAATAATAAAAATATAATAGAGGAAATTTCATTGACATTGAAGTAAAACTGTTGTTAAAACATGACAGAGCCCGACAGTGTCCAACCAGCAAATATTCCCCAAATTGAGACAGTTTAAGGTTGTTTTTCCTCCATTTTGTCACCAGTCTGTAGGTTTTTGTTGAGTAGCTTAAACTTTTATGTTGTCAAATGTTAAAACATAATAGTTACACCAACTGTGAGAAGAAAACAGTGGAGTAAAAAGTATATTTCCCACTGAAATGGAGTGGAAGTATTAAATACCAGAAAGTAAAACTACCTGAATTATGAGCTTTTGTGTAACTGTCAGATTTTCATTAATGATGAAAGTTTAAACAATTAAAAACAGCCTGGACCACAACGAATCAATTCAATCATTTGACCTCAGAATGAACTCGTCAGCCAACACACAGAAAAACACTGAGGCAGCGCAGTTTGTCTGTGATGATCGTGGACTATAAAGCCCACTCTGTTATGAACTAATGAAACCAGCCGTGTCCAACAGGAGGTGTTCAAAATGCTAAAGAAGGAAGAAAAATGCAATTTGGTGCGTGTTAGAGTAAAAAATTCTCTTGTGGAGTGCTAGTTTCAAATATTTTACAACAATATTGTTCAGATACATAAAAAAGGAAATATACCTTTAAAACTAACTGCTCACAAGTCAAATCAAGCTTGCTTTAAGGGAACACGATGCAAAAAAAAAACTGCCAGTAACACAAAATTAAATTTCCAACATTTATTTTAACTTCTTCCATTGTTCATTCTCACCGACCTCTTTAAAGGTCTATCACAGATCAGTGTTAAACTACATGAACTACACATTAAACCCCTCAAAACAGAGTATGTGGAGAAAGTCTGTCTTTCTGTTTGAAACATTCACTGTTGAAGACCTAAAGTATCAGTTAGTGCAGTGAGGAGAGATTCACTGATAAACAAAGCAGGCCGGGCTGACTGATCCACTAATTCTCTCATTTCACCTCAAATTAGCAGCAAATAAAAAGGGAAACTTTTCATGGATCATCACTCCACCGTGACTCCAGGTATTCTGTTTTTATCCTAGTTCTATAATGTGTCCTGGTTGAGTCCATGTTAGTTGTTTTGCATATTCAGCACGCTGTGTATCTCAGGAATGTAAACCTTCTCCGGTTTAACATGTTGGTGGATCAGTCGGCCCAGTTTACAGACAGACACATGGGGAAGCTCTAAAGGGCAGAGTGTTTTCCATTGGTCCTGCTAGAGCAGTTAAGCATGTTTGTTATGCACATGCGTTGATGATGTCGACAAACTCTGGTTTCAGAGAGGCTCCGCCCACCAGGAAGCCATCCACGTCGCCCTGAGACGCCAGCTCTCTGCAGTTTGCTCCTGTGACTGAACCTGGAAAGAGCAATGTGGTCAGGTAGCAAGATTAACTCATCTGTGATGCCTGAAGTTCTTTGTTTCAGCACACACCTCTTGTATTACCACTGAACCACCTAATGCAACCCTGCTCTGCTAGATTTGAAGTAGGCACTGATATAAATCCTCACTGACCTCCGTAGATGATGCGTACAGAGTCAGCCACATCATCTGAGATGTTTGCTCTGAGCCATGCCCTCAGCTTCTCATGGACCTCCTGAGCCTAAACACAAAATTCATTCATTAAAGAGAGAGCTGTGCACAAACAAACGCTGGCTGAACTAAAGCATCACTGTAAAGAAGAGGGAGCCAGAATTCCTCCACAATCGTGAGAAACTGATAAAGTCATGCAGAAAATGATTACTTCATGTCATGACTGCTTAATTCAATTTCAGTTCAATTTTATTTGTATAGCGCCAAATCACAACAAACAGTTTTGTATTGTAGGTAAAGACCCTACGATGATACCTAAAGGTGGTTCTACGAGCTGCTGAATCATGGGGTGATCTTAGTTTTTTAAAGCACCGCACTGAACCCTGTGTAAACTTTTTCACAGCACTGTAGACTACAAAGACAGAAAAACACGGATGTATATTTGCAAATGATGGTGACAGGTGATTTACCTGTATGTGCAATTCATGTAAATGAGATGATAAAAGGCACATGAATCAGATAAGAATCGGGCACATTTACCCCACAGACTAGATCAAAGTGCTGTTATCTAGTGGACACTATAGTTATTTTGTGGCCTGAACACACTGCACTTAGTGGAGAAAGGATGCTGTATTACCTGCTCAGGTGTGGCCGTCTTGCCCGTGCCGATGGCCCAAACCGGTTCATATGCTAGCACCACTTTCCCCCAGTCCTTCACATTCTCTACAACAAAACATCACCCATGCATAAAAACTGGTAAATAATACTGTGTTTGAAGACCAACATCTACAACGTGTTGTCATCCCAGGGTGTCGCATAAAGGTGTTTTATCAGACGCCACCTGCGTCTCATCATTAGGCACAAGGAATGTTTTGGTTGCAGAAATATTGACCGCTGAGAGAAACCGGGCCCGCTTTAGAGACCTGCAAAGTCTCCATAAAGACGTTGGACGGATGGTAGTGGTGGAATAAGTCACCGGTTTATAGTTCACATATTCCGTGATGCTATAACCAGGTGCATCACGTGCTGCTGCCAAACGACAAGTGTGCATGACTGAGACACACTAGTGACTGTGAGAAAACGGCATAGTGGCCCGACATCTACCTGAATAATTAACATGTTGGCTGGGCTGTTTAAGGAGCTTCATAGCCCTTAACCTGCACTGCTTGGTGTAGGTGTAAAGAAGTGTGAACACTGCTTTAACAGAGGAAGAAAGCAGCTGTGCCTGTTGAAAGGCAGAGACCACTGACCTAGTTACATCTGAAATCAGTGTGCGACCTACTTTCAGTATAGAAGCGGAGTACAGAAGGCTGAGATGGAACCAGGGAAAAGTCTCAGTGCATACAGAACAGATACAGTGCAACATTTTTCTCTTTTATCGTTATAGACAAAATAGAAATAGAGTAGAATGTGGTAGTTCAGTTTGTCTTCCTTCCATCTGACTACAAAATAAGAATATTAGTTATTTTTTCATATTTATTAATAAGAAAAATATTTAGATCAATCTTTTGACCTGTAAAATATATGAATATAACAAATAAAGACATAAATCCAACTGACTGATTACAAAATGCTAGTTTTCTTGAAACCACAGAGGAAAAATTAAATTCACATTTTTAAGATTTTAAATTAAAAAAAAATCTCATTAGTATTAAAACTTTACTTAAATTAACTACTTGATTAAATGAGCTTTTTATTTCACAGATATATTTACAGGAAAAATGTATCTAACAATAAAATAATCATGAATAATAATAATAAACAAATATGATGTTACAAATCATTTCACATGTTCACTAAATTAGTTCATGACTAAACCTCTGAACAGGTTTTTATTGTAAAGGTAAAAATTGAAGTGAAAAAATAAAAATAAATTAATAAAAAAATGATAGAGCAGAAAGGAAAATAAAAAATAATTGATAAAAATATTTCTCTTTTATGATTCTCTCTCATTTACCTGCAATGACCTGCATCTGAGCGTAGACGACTTCCTCTGTGGTTCCCGCCTCCCGCTCCTCCAGCTTCTCACCGATGCAGGCGATCACACCCAGGTCGCTCTCCAGAGCATGAGTCACCTGACAATGAAAGAGCAGAGTCAGAGTCCACCTGCAGGTGCACACCTGGGGTTTATGTAACACAGAAACAACTGCCATTGCTGCGGTGGCATCAGGTGAACATAAACCTACTTCATGTTGATACTAAATTCTGCTGTGCAAACTCTTTTAAAGAAACGTGTCCTCGAAATCCAACGGAACAAAAAACACGCACTAAATACTGACTCACACCTTCTGGCCAATCAGCTCGTCACTTTCCCCAAATACGTGACGCCGCTCCGAGTGTCCCAGGATCACCCAGTCTGCTCCGCAGTCCTTGATCATGGCTGGGCTGGAGGGAGAGGAAACATGATGGAGATATTTTACAGTGTCTCCGGGGCCCAGAAGGCAGGAGGCACATCACACAGAATGCATAAAATATGTCACTTTAAACTGGACACACGAAGAGTTCCACTAACATGTTTAAGAAAGCTTTATTTATGCAGTATACATTTCCTTATGAACTAAATTTTAGCTGCAAGCATTTCCCACTCATCTGATTAAAACAGGTACCTTCTCTGAAGAGTTCTGTGGTGGAGGGGCATGCTGGGAAATATTGTACTTTGCTCCCTGTCATTTATGCAAAATGCATGAAAACCTGCTGACATCAACTATGCAACACTTTGTTTTTCAGAGTGTCTTCGAGAGTCGTTTGTCAGCAGAGAAGCTTCAGAAATATTATAAATATATTTAGCAAAGCAAAGCAAAAAAAGAAGAAGAAGGAGAGCAGGATGAGCACACCATCACGATCTGAGCAGTGCTGTCAGTGCAAAAGATGAAGCACTGATGGGTGAGCAGTTTGTGCTTTTTTAAAGGATTAAAACATTGTTACCACTTATATGTTGAAAATATGCACTGGTAAATATGTGTGTGATATCTAGAAGCTACTCCACTGGAAATGACTGTTGAATGAGTGCTTGTTACAAGGTGAAACATCCAGTCACTGTGTGAGGACTATGGTTCCTGGGCTTCCCTCTTTTGTTCCATGCTTATGACATTACAGTTGTTAGTTTAGTGAGGCTGAAGCCGTTTTGGGTTTGTGACAGCCTAGATGAAGAAGGCGGTCTGAAATCATAGCATAAGCTTAGATCAACATGTCCGCTCCCCAACCTCTGCCTGCAGCTGCTGTCCATGGTGCTGATCTAAAACTGAAATGATGCTACCAATATTACTGATTATTGCTATAAAATGTTATTGTTGCACTTACTGTGTGTGTGTGTGTGTGTGTGTGTGTGTGTGTGTGTGTGTGTGTGTGTGTGTGTGTGTGTGTGTCTGAGTAAGAGAGAGAGAGAAAAGGCAGAGAGAGTTTACTCTCTGTGTTTACTCTGGCAGTAAGGGCACAAGGAAATACCTGCCCCATGGCCTATCACAGAGTGGTTACTTGAGCTGTGAACACAGCATTATAAAGTGAGAAAGATACCTGATCTCGCCTGTAAACGCTCCCTTGGCCACCTTGTAACAGTTCTGGGCTGCGACAGCAATCCTGGGATCCAGATTGGACCGAGCAAAGTCCAGGTAGATGGAGGGAGCAGCACAAACCACCTCTGAAATTAGACAGAAGGTTGTATGTTTAATGTTTGCCTTTGTTTTACTTTTATTCATTAGCTGAACAAGCACAAAAGCCCTCAGGGCATTATAGTCAATGTAAATCCTTCTTTGCTGTGCTCTTTGTGCAATTTTTTAACTGAATAATTGAAAGGAAAACCTGAAGTCTACATTCATGAACACCCATAAGTCTTAAATGCAACCATTCCATTTCCTCTAAAGGAAAAATATCCTGTATATGAATGAAACAGGAGACCCTGAGAGGCTGAGTTCAATGGATTTAGAACAAAACTGTAATTGTGGCCAGTGACTGAAAAGACTGAATCTAACTGAAGTAGGTTAGATTTACTTTAATCACCAACGGGTCATTCCATATGAAGTCAACCATCTCAGATTTAAGTGAAAATTATTTTGAAAGTATCTCTTGTGTATAATGAACACATGCAAACTTACAGGCTTCAGTTCCAAAGCGTTTCTGAGATATGGCCCTCCAAACACTGGGTGCCACGCCCTATATTTGACCTCCTGAATCATGATTTTCAATTTTTTAATATTTCAACAGGCAATATCTCCCACATGAATAATACGCTTAGCCTGAAAATTGGTGTCCTGGGTAATTTTGGCCCACACTTTCAGAATCTGGCATCATAAATGTTGTAGCTTCTGTCTATAGCAATGTCTGGAAAAAATGTATGGGTGAGAATCTTTGAATTATGCTGGAAAACGAGGGATAATAGAGGGTGCTTTTAGCCAAAAACACCAATATTTCAAATGATTATAAAACAAAGAAGGAGATGAGAAAACAAGTAGAACTTTTAACGAAATGTAGTTAAGATATGTAAAATGTTGACCAAGTGGCATTACCTTGGGCAATTGCCCAGGTGCCCAACTGGACAGGCAAAACCAAGCAAGTCATTTGAGTCATTTTTTTTTCACCTGGAACCCTTTTCTGAGTCCCTTAATTCCATTTTATGCTTTCTACAGAGCTGATCTTCCCCAAACACACACACCTCTCCAGAAATAATAGGAATATGGCATTAAGTGGTCTCTGAGAGAGATCCTGGCATCATGGGAGGACTTTGAAATCTGAATTTTGTATTTCCACCTGTAAAAATATTGGTTTTTAAGGGGTTAATAACTTGACAAAGAGAGAAGGTACAACATTTATGATGCCAGATTCTGAAAATCTGGGCCAAAATTACCCAGGACACCAATTTTCAGGCTAAGGATATTATTCATGTGGGAGATATTGCCTGTTGAAATATTAAAAAATTGAAAATCGTGATTCACAAGGTCAGATGTAGGGCACAGCACCCAATGTTTGGAGGGCCATATCTCAGAAAGCCTTTGGAGCTGAGGCCTGTAATTTTGCATGTGTTCATTATACACATAGAGGTACTTTCATAATAATTTTTTACTCCAAATCTGAGATCGGTAATCCAAATCGGGAAGGATTTTGACTTTTTGGTTGAGTTCAAATGGAATGACCCCAACAGCCTCTAGCAGCCTACCTCACTTTAAAGAAATGAAATGATATATATTCTATTTAGTTAAAATTCACTCTATACAGTCAGGCGATAGAGAAGGGACCTGTCCAGGGTCTACTCCACCTCTTGCTCCATGACAGCTGGGATCTCTGTGGATAGAGGGACAGTCCTGGTGGTTTCCACTCGGTGACAGGCCGAAGCCTTTTTGCAAGAAAACCCTTTAATTTAAATAAATAAACAGTCGCAGCATTTATGAGGATTGCATTATGCCAAAGTGCAACACATGGACACACTCAGTGTTTGCTTTACCTACTTTCAGTCAGTTTGACGCTCAAAGACGCCTAAACTAAAAAACTATGTCAGCCTTTAGAGGATGTTAACAACTCAAAAACATCTGAACCGTGAACACTGAACTTCTTTAAAGTCTCCGCAATCACTCACAGCAGCTAACCGTTTGGTTTACTTTGAATCTGAACGGGGACGAGCTCAAAATCAAAGCCTCGGGGGAAGTACTTGATTACTTTAACGTGGATGAAATGTCACCGGCCTTTATGTAACGCATCGTGATCAGTGCCACCGTGTAACCTGAGACGCATCAGCAGCATCCCCCTCCCCCCGTCACGGATCAGCTGTATTGATACCTGCACCTTTGACTCGCACAGCCAATCAGCGGACTCGGGCATTGATCTGAGCCTGTTACCGGTCTCGTCGTGCAGGCTGGCGGTGTTCAGGGTGGTGATGAGCACTCCGAGACTCTCCTTGTTCCCGTTCATCTTCCAGTTTCCTCCCACGAAGAATCTGCGGAGCGCCATGCCGGCGAAAAGTGGCTGATACCCGGTGAAGTGAGGAGGTGGAGGTTGATCACGGAGAGTCCGGCCGGTCGGGATTATTAGCTCCAAACAGCAGCGAACATCCCTCTGCTTCTGCTTTAGATTATAAAGGCAGTCAGAGCGCTTCCTGGGTCGGTAGCGCCACCTACTGTACACAAGCTGTGCGTCTCCTCGGAGGATGAAATGTTGCTGACAAGATTTTATCATCCCTAACCCTTTATCAGAAATGTTTAACTTTCTGTTCCCTGGCTGTGATTTATTATTCATTTTCACAGATGACTGGGTGTATTACATCCATTTATTTGACGGGAGTTAAAATGAAAAATTGTGAAAATTTCATGTTTTAAACAAAACAAAAAAATCCCCTATATGTATATTTTTTGATGGAGATGAAAAGAAATACACACACACACACACACACACACACATACTAGCTTTAAAAAAAAGAGCAAAATAAATAAAACAATTCAAACTCACCAGCCTTCAAACGGACTCATTTATGTATGATATCACAGATATAATTTCTTCTTAGCATTGTCACTTAAAGGAATGAGGTGTACTATGGCATAAGATGTACTTAGGATAACGGTAGTATTTAAAAAATTTGAAATGATATGTTTATAATACACAATGGTAAACTATTTTGATTTTTAAAAAAAAATATATATATATATATATATTTATTTGTGGGCTGGATGAGAATTATGGAGAAAATAACAAAATAACTATTTTAACCAAACTTCATAAACAAAAAAACAAACAAAGAAGATTCCAACACTTTGCATTAAGTGAGACACATTCTGATTTTTATAACTAAAAGTTTAATTTACAGGGATGGAAGTAAGAATAATAGGGACCCCTTTAAAGTTATTAATATTTTACTTTGATCAGTTACATTTAATTTACTCTGTTCACTGTAGTTGCAATACCTTGAAAATCTATTTCCCAAAATAAAAATATAACTGCTATAAATCAGCTTGTTCTAACTTCCACCCATCCATTTTCTTCCGCTTATCTGGGGCAGAGTTGTTGGAGCAGCAGCCTAAACAGAGAAGTCCAGACCTCCCTCTCCCCTGCCACCTCCTCCAGCTCATCCAGGTGGACACCAAGACATTCCCAGACCAGCAGAGAGAGATATTCTCTCCAGCTTGTCTTGGGTCTGCCCCAAGGTCTCCTCCCAGTCGGACATGCCAGAAACACCTCACCAAATAGGTGCCCAGGAGGGATCCTAGTCAAATGCCTGAACCACCTCAACTGGCTCCTCTCGATGTGGAGGAGCAGCGGCTCTAGAATGAGCCCCTCCCAAATGGCTGCACTCCTCACCCTAACTCTAAGGGAGAGGGCAGCCACCCTTTGGAGGAAGCTCATTTCTGCCACATGTATTCATGAGCTTATTCTTTCAGTCACTACCCAAAGCTCATGACTATAGGCGAGGGCAGGAACGCAGATCGACCAGTAAATCAACAGTTTCGCTTTTATGCTCAGCTTCCTCTTTACCACAGCAGACTGGTGTAAGCCTTCCACCACTTGGCTATACCTAGAAATTCTGCCCATAAAAATTATTAACAGAATCTGTGACATAGGGCAGCCCTGGCGAAGTACAACAACAAGCTCTCACTGCAGTTGCACAGGGACTGAATGACCCGTAACAATGAGCCAACGTACAGGCAGCAAGCTGAGGGGATACAAGGATACCCATCTCACCAAGGGCAACTCCAGACTGGAACAGAGTCCAGCCCCTTACCTCCTTTCTCACCAGAGAGGTGACTATCCATGTCCCAACTGCCAGCCTCGATAGATGGGGATTGGTCCACCAGGGCCTCCACCCTTGACTGCTGTCTGACAGACAGTGCACTCAAGTGCTATGGCACATCCTGTGGGTTGTGGGCCTAGAGAAGGGTGGGTCCGTGTCTACTCTTCAGACTGTGCTCGGCCAGGCCCCACAGGCTAAGGCTGGACAACTAGGCATTCTTTCTCGAGCACGCTCTCCAGGCCTGGCTCTAGGTTAAGGCCCTGATAAGCCTATCCTGTAAGGGGTGAATTGTTCCCTTGGTCTTTTTCTCAGAAAGGTCATGTGAATCTGGCCCTTCACCAAGGACCAATTTACCTTGGGAGACCGTACCAGAGGCAAAAGCCCCCTGACAAGATAACTGCTGGGATCCCTGGGGTCCACAAACTCCTCCACCGCAGTAAGGTGGTGATTTGCGGAGAGTACTTGTTCCAACTTCCTTTTAAAATTTCTTTTCCACTAAATTTAGACACATTATTGAAGTCTTTAAAAGAAATAGTGCTGCCTTATAAACTCACCCTGTGCTGGACCACACCAAAGGTATTGATGATGCACGTTTCTGGGTACTCTTCTGTTCTGAGGTCAGAAGAGATCAGACTTGAGAACAGTTTCTTCGCCAAAGCAGTCACCACCCTGAACTCACACTTACCCACTCTAACTGTGCGACACCCAGATCTCTGTGCAGTATTATATTATTCATACTGAACAATATCTATCACTCCTGTATTGTGTAATATCCAATATTCATTCACCAAGTGCAATACTCACATCTTCATTATTATATGTATACACTTATTTTATTTTTTTACAACACATATATTTTTATACATTCTCTTATTTTCTGTATTTTTTATACATTTTAGTTTCTGTATATATTTTTATGCATTCTTTTATTGTCTGTATATTTTATACATACTGTTTTATTGTCTGTATATTTTTATTAATTTTTTTTATTTTCTTTTTTGTTTTTAGAAGTTTGAATTTATATTTTAGAAAGTTTGACTTCTACTGCATGGCACTGAACAGGTGTGGCCCTCCAATCTCATTGCACATCCTGTATAATGACAATAAAGGCATTCTATTCTATTCTATTCTATTCTATTCTATTCTATTCTGAGCTGTATTTTCTTTTATTCCAGTGTAAAGGATGCAGCACCCGAGCACACTCCTGGAGGACCTTTGTTCCCTGTAGAGCTTCATTTATGCACCAACATTTCTGTGTCTGCCCTGCTGCTGTTTGCTGTCATGTCTCGTGCTACTGAGGTGTGTTGACCTCTGATTAGACTTCCTTCCAGGCATTTTTGCCCTCTGCATGATGAGAGTAGCAGCCTCAGGGACAAATTTAGCTTCTGGAGCCCTGAACTTACATGTTAATGTAAGAAATTTAGAGTAACCCTTGTATTAACTGTCAGTCCTCAGCTATTACAATACAAAGACTCTGACATGGTCTTAATGCAGAATTCTATGTTTATTAGAAAGGTTTTCAACAAGGATTTTTCTTTTTTTTCTTTTTCTTTCTTTCTTTCTTTCTTTCTTTCTTTTTTTTTTTTACAGAGGAACTGCACAAGTGTTGAAGTGAAACAAAATGCAACTGAACCCAGTGGAGTAAAGTAAAGCTTACAGGAGTGTTTTACAGCCAGTCTCACATCCGGGTTCCTCCTTCAAACCATCATCCATGGCTCCATCATTGTATTTTACTGGTGAAATGGGGCAGGAGCAGCAGCAATCTCAGATCAAAGTCAGTTGGTGGTAATATAGGACCCAAAATGGCAGCTCTGCCATACGAATACACATTCTGAATATGTGCAGCCAGAAAAATCCAAACAAATCAAATACAACAAAAAAGACACTGTACATAGACTTTCCATTCTAATGTGTTAAACTATAAAATAGAATTAAATATACATGTCATTCTTTTATCTAAATGATTGCAGCGCTCTTTTAAAGGTCAAAGAACTTAAAGACAAAAAAATAAATCTGTCATTCTATCTTATTTTCAGTATTTCCTTGTTCTTTGTTCAATTGTTGTCAAAAATCTAGAAATGTTTATCATTTTCAGTAAGAGCTTATTTTCAGCTCCTTTTGATGAATGACCTATTTTTTAATGTTTTTTCAATAGTTAATTCAACAATAAAGCTCTCTTGTACATAGTGTGGGAAGCATCATGCATTGTTTACCTGTTGTCTTTTGCACAATGTAACTCATTCACAACCTCTCAAAATTTGCATACATGAATAAGGAAGAAGCAGAGTGGGAAGGAAAAGAGAGGAAGGTCAATCGGCACCAAATCTCCTCCAACCTCACTTTTCTGACACTTTTTCCTCTCCTCTCCTCCTCCTCCTTTTCTTCTTCATCTCCCTCTGTCCTCTGCAGGGAGGCTTCAGTTCCACAGTTTGAGGAAGCTGTCCCAGGAACCTGTGCAGACACCCATACCGTCATCAGGGACACCGGTGCAGCTCACCCTGTTGTCATGGCCGGACAACACGCCTGGTGTTGGGAAACAAGACAAAGGAGAGAAGAGAGTACAGAGGGAGTGAAAGAAAGGTAAGACAAGAGATTGTGAATAAGGAAGACAAGCGTGAATAAAAGGAATTTATGATGAAGAAAGTAGATGGATGGAAAGAAAGAGAGTAAAGAAAAGGAGATAGAAGAAGGTGAGAAAAGATGAGAGTAAATGAAAAACAGAAAGCAGAAGGAAAGAAAGAAGAGAGGAAGAAGAAGGAAGACACCATGAGAACAAAAGTATATGGGAAAAGTTTTTTAAAAAAAGAAAGAAAGTGTATGAGGAATGAAGAGAAACTAAGACAGAGGAGCATGAAGAAAGGGTAAACAATAAAATGAGACATGTGGGGAAAGAAAGAATAGGGAAAGATGGCATGGAAAAGAAAGAGAGGAAAGTAAAGGAAACACAGGCAAGGAGACAAGGAAAGAGGTGAAGGAAACATGTGTAAATAAAGGAAACAAAGCGGTGAAGAAGTAGGATGAAAAAGAAGAAGAAAAAGAACAACATGAGGTGACAGTAAAAAACCAGGAATAGAAAGAGTTGAAGAATGAGCAGAAGGTAATATAGGGAACTCAAAACAGGAGCATGCACAAGGAAGAAAACATAAAAGAAAGGGAAAGGAAACGAGAGGGAAAAACATTAAAAAAAATATATTAACAGAAAATAAACTGAATGGAAGGGAAGGACAGAAAAGGAAGATAGAAAAAGAAAGAAAAGGAAAGAGGAGGAAAGAGCAAACTGAAAAAGGAAAGGAAAGGAAAATAAATGGAAAGCATGAAGAGTGGGGAGACCTTTGATGGCTAGTCTTAAATGAGCTGGATTCTGTGTGAAATTCATACTTGTTTGCATGAGTTTTTCTAGTCTACAATGCACACTGGTTACGTGCATCATGAAGCTGAAAGTAAACAGATTATAAGGAAAAGCTTCACTGCTGGAAAAAAGAAGTAACTGTCCTCAGTTGGAAGTATACAGAGCATGTCTTTCACACATAGTGTGCATCAACAACATCTACAGGTCACATCTAGAAGAGTACCAGGTTCAACCAAACAAGAAAAACATCGTTCATTATGCTCTTTTTCAAGCCTCTTACATTAAAAAATTCAGTCAGTTAATGAATAATTATTTTGAGTTGTTTTGAGGAAACTCCACTCACCCACTTTCTCTCCCTTCAGTGAGTCCCAGATATGGCAGTTGAAGTCATCATAACCTGCAAAGATAAGGCGACCCGAACTGGAAAGAGCCAAAGATGTGACGCCAGCGTTCAGGCTGGCATCCTGGTAGCCAATCACTTCCTGGTCGGAGCGCAGGTCGTACATCTTGCAGCAGCAGTCGTCAG
Source organism: Pterophyllum scalare (assembly GCA_024447675.2). Classification (NCBI taxonomy): domain Eukaryota; kingdom Metazoa; phylum Chordata; class Actinopteri; order Cichliformes; family Cichlidae; genus Pterophyllum; species Pterophyllum scalare. Next base: position 58,015 of record JAMQGT020012153.1, read on the forward strand.
AGCCCGTGACGATGGCGTGACCGTTTGAGAAGAACTAAAAGTGGGAAAAGAAGAACCATCTGAATATTAATCAAAGAGCCTTTGGGCCACCACGGTCTCCCTCACATTACCTCAGTTTGTGCTACTAGCATATTAAAGAAAAAAAATCTCTTATATCATTTGTGTGTGTGTTGTGAGCCTTTGTAGGATCCTCACAGCAATGGCGTTGATGTCACTGGTGTGTCCGGAGAAGGTCTGCTTGCAGGTACCTTCCCTCAGATCCCACAGCTTGGCCAGAGAGTCACAAGCTCCAGAGATGAAGGTGTTCGTGTCAGGGGAGAGAGCCAGCGACATGCAGTCTCCAATGTGGTTGGTGAAGATGATCTTCTGCTTGCCGGTCTCCAAGTCCCACAGACAGCTGGAGAGGAGAGAGGAAGAAAACAGAGACACAGTGGGTTGTAGATCCGGTAGTAGTCTGATTAACTGTTTCAGGCTTTTGTAGGTTTTCTTCAGATGTAAAAAGTCCAAAGAAGTTTTATGCATGACTGTATATCAAAGATAGCCTGAATAACATTATTCATTAGTTTGCGAATTCCTGTTTTCAAGCCCTAACTTTACATTAATGGCTTTAATCATCGTATTTGCTTAAAAAAAAGACAAATGAGGGGTAGATTTGCCTGAGAAAGACACTGCATGCTCATACGGTAGCTGCTTCACAATCACATTAGCCACATCCTGAAGCATACACTGCTTTATTGTCTATTTTCCTCTAAACCATAAATATAAAACAAACAGCATGTTCCAGTCAATAAACTTGAACCTAGTGACTGAGCCCATAAAGTCCTGAGGAGATTAGTTACAGGGGTCACAATCGTGTGAGGACAGTCATTTCCTCATAGACTTTGATGCAATCGGACTTCTTTTTACCTGCCTTCTGCTGGCCATTAGAGAAAAATGCAGGTTTAAGGCACTTCACTACTGTTTTTATGTTTTAAAAATATTACCTATAGTCTGTAGGTGTTCTTTTTTTTTTCTTACCTAAGAAGCAGAGCACATGAAAAGCTTAGTGAAGGCTAATGGGTAAATGCACAGCCATAATACTGATTTAAAACCTTTTACATTTTTAATTGCAGTTTTTTATTTGATCACTTGTGGATTAATAGAAATGACTGTTTTAATGATTTAACCTAACAGAGAAAAAAAAAACAACAAACCCGGGACTCACTAAAACTTAGATTAGGCATATTAAAGGCTTTGATGACTGAACATCAATTTTGAAATCTGCTTTTTTATTTTAAATCTCGCTACTTATCACATTTTTTTCTTGTGTGCACTTGTGACTTTTTCAATGCTGTGGTCCATTTTGCATGAAAAGGCAAACAAGCATTAAACTCACCAGGTGGTGTCGCCGGAGGCTGTCAGGATCTCAGAATCACTAAGGAAACGGCAGCAAGACAGGTAACCTGAGTGAGACAGAATTTGTGAGCATATCAGTTTGGCTGTACAAAGACTCACTGCTTGTTATGATTTGTGGTAACTTTTAGGCATTTAGCTTGAAGGTGCCAGCCTCACCTGTGTGAGCATCCAGCTCCCTGAGGGTTTTGGGGCTAGCTGCCTTGATGTTGTAGACTGTGCAGATGTTGTCCAGACCACCGCTGGCCACCAGGTTACCAGAGGGCGCGAAGGCAACACTCATCACCCAAGCAGACTTTAGTGGAACAGCAACCAACTGGAAAGATGAAAATCAGTTTTGCTGATTTGCAATCAGCACGACATAGGCTATAGTCCCACAGTTTAACACGCATGGATAGACTGAAACCATTGTTTGAAGACCGGAGAGGCTCTTCATTGTCATTCAAACCCTTTTCAAAGTTTAAGGAACTAAAATGTTCCTTCAGACTCTCGGTCATCTGTGTTTCCACTGAACTGAGCAGTGAGGTTTAACAAAAGGTTTAAAAAAGCAACAGCACACACATCATGTTTGCGTAGGTGGTAGGATGCCGAAGACTAGACAACAATGAGGACACGACATAAAGTGAGGAACAGGCACCACAACAACAATAAAAAGGTTGTTGCGCTGCTATTAATCTTTGTTTACTGCTTTGGAAATAGGTTCGCTGAGTCATTGCTGGAAAGGAGATGAGCAGTCAAAGCAGAATCAAAACACACAAAATGTTAAACATACATGAAGGTTTTCATGAATTATTTTGGGATTGACCATAACAGACTAAAATACTGCTAAGTGTTCCTGAACTATTAGGAAGCACTACCCCTGAAGCAGGGATGATTTAGAGGGTAAAATAATGTCCCTAGGATGGAAATGCAACGAGTTTCTCCAAAGGTTCGTCATCCATGGGGAAACATCCTGCAGTGGAAACTCAGCTTTAGTCAGAGTAGAACGAGAGTTAAAGGGTCACTGGCTGCTTAGTTCACTGCTGAAATTCAGGGTAATCTAATTATGGTGGGATGAACTAAATAAACCTCCAAGATCAGCTTTTCTCCTTGTTTTTCCCTTTCATTGTTCTTAAATGTTGTTCTTAGTTACCGTTTTTAGGTCGATTTTGTTTCAGTCATTGTTGATGATTTTACTCATGGTTATGATTGTGTTATGTTTACATTAGAAAGACCTATAAAGTGTGATTAGAAGTAAATACTGGTAAATAATGGTATTTGATGCATTTTGCTTAAATGCAGAAAGTGTTCAGTTATGTAAATAAATTCAGAAACAATCTGTCAAAAAAAAATCAATTAAAAACATGTTACAGCTGCTTTACTAAATGAAGTCATGAAATGTTGACTGACAGCTCCAAACTATAAATATAAAGTAACAATCTGCAGTTTGTGTCTTATTTTGTAGGCTGTGTGAGGTTCAGTGTTACCTGGTCTATTATGGATTGCACTCCGTGAATAAGGTACATGTAATTCAGTTTTAATATAAGATATTCAATGCAGTCGCACCTTGTTCCCCGTGAAAGTGTCCCAGATGAGCAGCTTTCCATCCTGTGATGCACTGACCATCTGCCTGTGAGAGAAACAGAGCATTACTGTGAGTGCTTAAATCTTTAGTATTTTAAACACAGAAATTTGTAGAAATAAATAATGTCTCACTATTTCCATGGCTGGTAGAAATTACATGTAGCAGCAAATGTTCAGCATTTGCAATTCAGTTTTGATGTTTTTTTGTTTTCTTTTTGATGTTTTTAACAATTTAGTTTTTAATGAATCCTGCAAAAGTAGATCTCAAAATTACAAGCATATTATTAATAATAATAAATGTGTGAAATCTGAAATTCATGGTTGCTCCAGTCATTGTATAATTAATAAACGTAAATGGACTGGCTCCTTTCTGCCACTTTTCTGTTCTACTTGAGTGCTTTATAAACACATTTCCATTCACACAAGCACTTTGTTGTTCATTTAAGTGATTCTATCTAAAATTCATAATCTGATGAACTCATGGTTCAATATCTTGCCCAAGAATTCTTTGGCATGCAGACTGGTGCAGCCAGGAATTGAACCACCAATCTTCCAGTTAGTAGATGACCTGCTCTATCTCCTGACCCCAAAAGTAACTGTATATTCCAGCCACCCTTTTATTTTCATTGCACCAGATACACACAGTTCACTGAAAAAAGTGCACTTAGTGTCCAAATAAATTAGGCAGTTTCAGTATTTCTCTAATATTATACATATATATATATTTCAAGCTATTGGATCAGGTTATGTAATGTTTATATGTGAAGTTAATTAGCATTAAATAGAAGTTTTTACAATCAGGTGGCCATTGGACCAAAACACTGACAGTAAAGGGTGAAACTCCAGTGGTTTTGGCAGACACAAAGCTGTACGACTGCTTCAGACTAAAGCTGAACTAAATTACTGTAAATGTAGCAAAACAGAAATCTAAGACAAATGAACTCAAACCATCTCCAAACACACAACTATGACCTGAATGACTGAAAACCTACACACACACACACACACACACACACACACACTTTTACAGAAGTTCTTTTTATGCCACAAACACTCCACCCTCACCTGGAGTCAGCTGACCAGTGCATGGCATAGATTTTAGCCAGGTGACCTTTGAGTGTCTTCCTGAGCTTCAGCTGGACCCGGCCCACTGAGGCCACACCTCCTGCTGCTGCAGACATGCTGCCATCATTCACAGCTTTACGGGCCGCCTATTGGTCACACGGAGAATTACAGGTTGGAAAGAAAAGACGAAGAATTAAGTAAGAAAGATAAACTGCACCTAATTAGTCTTTTTCTTCATGCCTTTCTTCTGTGATGACACTACAGCAATTCTAGTATTCTCCACCAAGGCCAATGAACTTGAAGTAATTGTAAAGAATGCTTAACATCCATCCATCCATCCATCCATCCATCCACTTATAGTGGAAGTACACTGATTACTGAGGTTAGTGTTAAATATCTAAATAAACCATGAAACCATTATGACAAATGTTCCAAAATGTTCCAATGCAATAAATATGGTTTTCTATCTATCTCATGCCATAACTGTTGGAGTTAGCCTCAAGGCTTCTGCAGTAGTAATTCTTTCTCTTCTAGGCCTGTTAGTCAGTGTTGTGTACAGAACTTTCCATAGCTGTGCGGCACAAATGGGCCAATTCCTGTAAAAACTATGGAACATTGTAGAAGAAGTAGATTGACATATGCATGATAGAAAACATGTTTATGATTAAAAGTCTTATGTAAATGGGATCACTTCATGTAGCATGATAATATGGGACACACTAGATAATATAAAAATAGGAAAATAATACTTTAATAATAATTTAAGAAAACAGGGCTGTTTTATATGATATTAAAAGTTATAACATCAGGAAATGCTCACCTCAATCTGTGCACGGAGGCCATCGCACTCCTTTTTCAGTTTATCCATTTCAGCCTTCTCAGCTGCCATGGTGAGAGCTGTTCAGTGATGTTCCCGATGAAAGACCAAACCACACTCTGTAACATGACAGAGAAATGGCATGGTCAGACATATTTACATAGACAGCAGAGCAGAAAGCAATGTTTTGTTGTTGGATCATGAAAGATATTAATTGTGTTAGTGGAGCAACTCCCAACCAAAGGTGTTAAAATCCTCACGTTTGACCCTGCAATGAATTGAAGCTCATTTTAACTGGAACATTTGGATTGCTGTTACAAAACCAACTCTAGAGAATAGATTAGATGCACAGGTGTGTGCCCTGCTGTTAGCCCTCTTCTACAAAAGATAGGAAGGAAATCATTCAGATGTATAAAAGAAGAAAACATGAGGAGAGAGAAGAAAAAGAGCAGATTCTATAAGGGACAGAAGCACAGAGAAGACAGAAAGATCAAAAGGACAGAATAGAGGCAATGAAGCAAAGACGATAGACATGTTTGATTTAGGAAAGAAATAAGCAATCACATTACTGTAAAGGTCTAAAGATAAAGGTAATTCAGGGGGAAAAATTCTTAAATTCTGATGACATTGTCATTGTCCATTCTGACATCAGCTGATGGGACTAAGAAAAACAAAGGTTTTAGACACCAACGTCACATTCAAACTACAGGTAAATGTGAAGGGTTGGATAGCATTGCTGCAAATATTTAATTTGAAAAAAACATTTCCTAATCAATGTCCTCATTCTCTTTGGGCTTGTTTTTTACTTTGAAACTCATTGCGTTCACTAAGTGTATTTTATTTGGCTAATACTCTGTAATAGGATACTGACGTCTGAGTGACTGAACACCAGTTAACTGTGTGCACAATTCTGCACATCATCAAAGTGTCAAAGTTTAAACCCTGCACTGCCACGAATAAGGTAAACCTGACTGTTAATGCTATAAAGGAAAATTATAATAAGGAACATTAAAACATACGGAGTTGTACTACAGTTTTAACCTTGCCTGAATTTTTAGCAGCAAATCATGTGGATACCATGCAGTTCAACCTGCATGGTATCCAAACAGGAAAAAAAAATAGGGGATTTTACAGAGACATAATAAAGTTTAAACATCCATTGAGCAGCTGAGGTGAAAGGTTGTATCAGGGCAAAGTCTATGTGCAGGTAGCAGCTGCTACAAAGCTGCACTTTGGAGGGTGGAAGATACAGAAGGGTGGTGAGGGGTTTGGGATGGGTTTCTACATGGTTTTAAATCCCGGCAGGAGAGCTTAAGGGAAGCTTTACCGGTCAAATCTCCTGTCATCTGATTACTGACTGCTCTTTACCCCAAGATCAGCGGGAGAGGGAGGGACTGCAATGTCGACAATAGAAGAAACAGAGTTTTTGTTATACTGAAAACCATAAACTGCTCCTCCTCTACTGTCCTGTTCTGTCATTTGAGGTGCATTTAATAATAATAATAATAATAATGCCTTAGACTTATATAGCTCTTTTCATAGTACTTTACAATTCTGTGCACCATTCATTCACACCTCAATCATACTCGGTGGTGGTAAGCTACTAATGTAGCCACAGCTGCCCTGGGGCAGTCTGACAGAAGCGTGGCTATGGCCCCTCCAACCACATCCACGCTTAGGCAATGTGGGTTACATGTCTTGCCCAGGGACACAATGACAGCACACACTCAGACGGGGACTCGAGCTAATGAGCCTCCGGTTGCAAGGCGAGCACCTACCCACTGCGCCACTGCCACCCCCTGTTTGTCACATGAACAACACATACAATCATTTTTCAAAGTTTTAAACATTCCTTTAAAGGCAAAGAAAAAGGAAATCTTTCAAATGAAGAACCGAAGCTGCAGCACTCAAAGGGATTTTTACACTACAACCCCCAGTAAGTGTTTTATTCTATGTCTTTAAACACATGTTTGACATGCAGAGTGGAGTTGGCTCAGCAGACTCATACATCAAGTCATCTGGTTAGTAGCTGGCCACAGAAATCTGTAGACAAAGTGAGCTGGATGAGGTTTGGCTCTGTGAGGCTGCAGCTTACTGCCGTCACACCTGAGGCTGCAATCCTCTTTGGCAGGTTTGTTACAATCCAAAGATCACCTTCAAAGGGTTTAAGGATGCAGTGAGACTGATACATTATTCTGCTGCTTGAAAGAAACCAGGGACTTAGCTCATGTCATATTTGTTAAATATCCTGAATTTGATCAACTCATGTGTCATGAAGGTTGCTGAGTTTTATAGTTTTGTAGAGGAAAAAGTGTGCAGAAAATCCCCAAATGCACAAAGTTGTTGATCAGTTTCAGCTTGGGTTGCACAGTACAGCAAACGATCACTTGTTGTTCTTCCAAATAAGAAAATGTAAAATCGACTCCTCTTCTTCAAACTGTGACAAAGAAAGAAGATGCATTCCCAGAGCTGTCTCAGAGCAGCTCCAAATGTTCTCCAGCAGGACTAGTTAACTATAAACTGTCACAAAGGAGCTGATGAAACACCTGGAAAAGGTAGCATAAATGTTGAAACTCACCTTTTTTCTTCCTCTGTACCTGTGCAGCTCTCGATCCCAGACACCTGTGTTCACCCTTTGAGCTGTTTCAGCTTTCACAGCCCCACAGGGTGCACAACCTGCTCACTGGCTCCTCTGATGCTCTCCCCCAGCAGACTGCTAGTAGATTCAATAGTGGATAACTCTCTCTTTCTCAGAGCCTTCCTCCACGGTGAAGAACAGATGAGGATTGGAGGGGATGAAGGAGATAAGAGATGAAGGGATAAGGCTCACCGATGGAAATAGGGAAGGAGCAAGAGAGGAAAAAAAAAAGAGAGGGAGCGTGGCGAGAGGAGGTAGGTAAAGCGATTGGAAGGAGAAAATCAGGTTATGAGATCAAAGGACAAGAACAGGTGAATAAAGGCATGAGGAGGAAGAGAACAGATGGAGAAGAAATGTCATAGTGCAAGAGAAAGAAAAAGCTTTCCTTCTACACAGGAATTAGTTTAAAGGAAGAAAAACACATTTTTAAAGCACAAAAACATTTCCACAAGCAGAGCAATGGTCTCCTTTTATGCTTAATTTAGTCTATTAAAGGTGCAACGAAACACAACACCAAAAGACAAAAATGTGCCACATTCCAACAAATTTTTGTTGCAATCAACTTGCATCATCCTATTCAAACATTTCAGATATTTATTTTACTGGTTTTATTAAATGGTGCTTTGTTACATGTTATGTGGTAGGAGAGAGGTGACATTCATGTCCTGATTCCCGGCATTGTTTTTGGATGCAGGGGTGGAGGAGAGGTGGATAGATGGACTGAGGCGGAGGTTTACAGAGGGGGTGAATTGGTTTGTCAGAGCTAATGAGCTGAGCCCAGTTAATCAGGGTCTAATAGGATATCCGGGGATGGGCAATCTCATTAGGGAATTAGAGCAGGTCAGGCTAAACGCGCGTCACACCTAACACAAAGCAAAGGCACGGATGGGAAGTGGATCAAAAGTCAAACACAAAGATTTGTCTCCCAAATTTTAATTATTAATTATTCAAAACCGCAAGGGATTCAAGTTCCTTACAAAGAATAAATTCTTCAAATCATGTAGCCTTTCTCCCTCACAACAGGTTTGTGAAATTATTAAATTAAAACTAGTCCGACATGCAGGAGAGCAGACATCAGAGCTAGATGAATGCAAACAAAGAGAAAGAACACGAAACATGAGAAAGTTTTGGGTCGTGTCCGTTCACGAAGTAGAACAGGTGTTGGTCTTCACTGTGGGCTGATCTTTGCTCCACCCTCTTAGTATCTTGTAATCTGACTTACAGCTTCAGGGGAGATTTTCATGATTTTTTTCCAGGAAAATTGGGGGATGGAAACCTTCCTATACAGTGTATCACAAAAGTGTGTACACCCCTCTACATTTCTGCAGATATTTAAGTATATCTTTTCATGCAACAACACTGACAAAATGACACTTTAACACAATGAAAAGTAGTCTGTGTGCAGCTTATATAACAGTGTAAATGTATTCTTCCCTCAAAATAACTCAATATACAGCCATTAATGTCTAAACCAGCAGCAACAAAAGTGAGTACACCCCTTAGTGAAAGCTCCTGAAGTGTCAATATTTTGTGTGGCCACCATTATTTTCCAGAACTGCCTTAACTCTCCTGGGCATGAAGTTCACCGGAGCTTCACAGGTTGCCACTGGAATGCTTTTCCACTCCTCCATGATGACATCACGGAGCTGGTGGATTTTGGAGACTTTGCACTCCTCCACCTTCTGCTTGAGGATGCCCCAAAGATGTTCTATTGGGTTTAGGTCTGGAGACATGCTTGGCCAGTCCATCACCTTTACCCTCAGCCTCTTCAATAAAGCAGTGGTTGTCTTAGAGGTGTGTTTGGGGTCATTATCATGCTGGAACACTGCCCTGAGACCCAGTTTCCGGAGGGAGGGATCATGCTCTGCTTCATTATTTCACAGTACATATTGGAGTTCATGTGTCCCTCAGTGAAATGTAACTCCCCAACACCTGCTGCACTCATGCAGCCCCAGACCATGGCATTCCCACCACCGTGCTTGACTGTAGGCATGACACACTTATCTTTGTACTCCTACACCTGATCGCCACCACACATGCTTGAGACCATCTGAAGCAAACAAAGAATCTTGGTCTCCTCAGACCATAGGACATGGTTCCAGTAATCCATGTCCTTTGTTGACATGTCTTCAGCAAACTGTTTGCGGGCTTTCTTGTGTACAGACTTCAGAAGAGGCTTCCTTCTGGGGTGACAGCCATGCAGACCAGTTTGATGTAGTGTGCGGCGTATGGTCTGAGCACTGACAGGCTGACCCCCCACCTCTTCAGTCTCTGCAGCAATGCTGACAGCACTCCTGCGTCTATCTTTCAGAGACAGCATTTGGATGTGATGCTGAGCACGTGCACTCAGCTTCTTTGGACGACCAACGCGAGGTCTGTTCTGAGTGGACCCTGCTCTTTTAAAACGCTGGATGATCTTGGCCACTGAGCTGCAGCTCAGTTTCAGGGTGTTGGCAACCTTCTTGTAGCCTTGGCCATCTTCATGTAGGGCAACAATTCATCTTTTAAGATCCTCAGAGAGTTCTTTGCCATGAGGTGCCATGTTGGAGCTTTCAGTGATCAGTATGAGAGAGTGTGAGAGCTGTACTACAAAACTGAACACACCTGCTCACTATGCACACCTGAGACCTAGTAACACTAACGAGTCACATGACATTTTGGAGGGAAATGACAATCAGTGCTCAATGTGGTCATTTACGGGTGTAGTCTCTTAGGGGTGTACTCACTTTTGTTGCTGCTGGTTTAGATATTAATGGCTGTATATTGAGTTATTTTGAGGGAAGAATAAATTTACACTGTTATATAAGCTGCACACAGACTACTTTTCATTGTGTCAAAGTGTCATTTTGTCAGTGTTGTCCCATGAAAAGATATACTTAAATATCTGCAGACATGTGAGGGGTGGACTCACTTCTGTGATACACTGTAGATCAAACCCCTCTCCTCCTCATTCCAGAAGGAGGTCAAAAGTCAGGATGAGAACACCCTGATTGTGTCTTGTCCAATTTCTATTAATGGGGTAAATGGTGACAATTTGACACATAGATATTTTATAAATGAGCATTATGGGCAACCACATTTGGATGCTAGCATAGTTAACAAAGTGCATCAGTAAATCACATGGATACAGAGATGCAGATACCTGTTGGTTATCGCCAAGTAACATACAAATAAAAACTAGAACTAAACTCCCATAAAAAATACAGAGGTGCAGACTTATTGTACAGTCCGTTAGTACACCACAAATGAGTAATTTGCTCTGGTGAAGCCTAGCATGCAGCAGCAAAGTTGCCTTTCACCTATCAATTAAAGCTTTCAAGTTTCTAATGATGTTTAACTTTTAATCTAATAGTTAAATGAGGTGAGCTATGTAAAAATCATAAAGAACTACAGATACCTGACTGGTACCTGACTGCAAAGAGGTTTATTTCTGCTACATTTTTAACATGGGAGTCTATGGGGACTTCATTTGAATATTGATACCAATATGTATTTCTGTTATTTCTTAAATGTCTGGCCCAGATTGCAGTTTGGTCATTTGCTAAAAACTAGCTAAAACTCCCAAATGGACCTCTCCTTTTCTAAAGTGATATTATGTAAAATCATGCTTTCAGTCAGTTCAATAGTCACATGAGGACTGACACACACATAAACAGTGCTCCTGCTTTGTATTTTGGACTGCAAATTGCACTATATGCATATAACATTTTACACCTCGGATATTTTACACAAGACTGCTTACACTGTCGTACCATTACACCAACACACTGCATTCACTGCAACTTCCTCTATCTGGTCTACCTCATCTACATAAGTTGTCAATTTTGTATAGTTATTTTATTATTACTTATTTTTTCTGCTCTTCTTTTTTTAGATCTCTCTCACACACACACACACATATATATATATATATATATATATATATACACATGCACACACACACATATATATATATATATATATATATATATGTGTGTGTGTATATATATATATATATATATATATATATATATATATATATATATATATATATATATATATATGATTTTTTTCATATTTATTATTATTGAGCCAGAGCAGAAGGAGTGCAGAATAAGAATTTCATTGTTCAGTGTAACTGACTGTTTACTGTACACATGGCAGACATATATTTTTTGGCACAAGCATATCCTTCTGTCAGCAACAGTCTCAAGTGGTTCATGTACTTGCACATGTCTGTTTCCAATGACAGGACTCAACTTTCTGCAGGGTTAGAAGCTCGGGCAGACTGTCATTTACACCAGAAACAGCTGACTGTAGTTTGATCACGTCATGACACTTTTAATCACTTTCAGTCATTAGAAAAGCTTAACTGTCTTGCTGGCAATATTCCAGTTGGCTGTTTGTCTGCTTAACATTTTAAAACACTTGGAAACTGTTTACCTCTCCACTAAGGCCCAGCAAATGTAGTTCAATTACTACACTGCAGTCACAGCTCATGTCCTTTGGTTAAATATCCAGGTAATCCAGCCTTTTTTATCATAGGTGCACGCTGAAATCAGCAGTGACGTTTGATGACCTCTTCTAATGGGGACTTTTCAGCTTAAGCTTCACCTCAGGCAGTGTCCTGTTTTAAGCAGTTGATGCAACAGGTTTAGGATCTGATCTCATGATGTCATACAGCAACATCAGTGTTGTGCAGCAATGGTTGGCCTGGTGATTTCCTTGAAATCTCAAATACACAATGTCTTAATGACTGTTCTGAACCATCTACTTACAGTAGATATCCTAATCAAAGACACTGAAGTCTTTCAGGAACAAAATAATCAAGTTTATTAAATGTAATATGCAGAATATACTTGGCATATTAATACGTAAACTTGCTCAACTCTCTTTAAAGTAACTCCATTTAGATGTGATGCCAGAGTCAAATCTGCCTACAACAGAGTCCAAATTTCTCTTTGTTCTTTTTCAACATGTATAGAAAAGAAAGTGTCACCGACTGGCTTTCAGTGCCTGAAGCCTGAATTTCATCACTTTGACCATCAGAGTCAGAACTAGATTTAACCAAACAATGGAGCGCTAACACCAGCTAACACCAACAGATACCCACTAATTAGTGCTCAGTAACATACAAATAAAATACTAGAACTTCAATCTCCAGAGCTGTAGTGCAGACTCTTTTGTACAGTCCATTTATCAGATTCCCTGAGAATGGACCAAAAGGCACCACAAACATAGCTGAGGTCCAGTCCAGTAACTATAAATAGTGCACACACTTAATAATGCAAACTTTAAGACATAATGAGTTATGAATGGTGAAATTAGCTATATAAAAAAAGGCTGTAAATATGTTTATTCCTGCCGCTGAGCTGTTGCTTGCCTTTTTCTGTGCCATGCACTGGTGAAAATATAAACGCAGTGTTTATTATACAAGTCAAAGAATTATATAGTTACAACATGTCTAATATTTGATCTTTACCTATTTTCTAACTGAACCCTGTTACCTTGTTTTTATTTATTTGCTTTGAAGAAAACCACAAGCTAGAATAAAACCTCTTGTTAATCTACTATCTGAACTTTTCATGCCCCAAAACACTCCATCCATCCATCTTCTTTAGTGCTTATCCAATTCCAGCACTCTTAGGGGGGGTGGGGTTGGAACTGGTCCCAGCTGTAATTGGGTGAGGGACAGGGTACGTGCTGGACAGGCGCATCCTTAGCTACTTATACTTTTTGCAGCTTGTTTTTAATAGATAACAAATATTGTGATAAAGCACCAGCGTGTGAACAAGAAGGATGAGTACTACATGAAAACCCAGTTCCAGCGTTCACTTTTGATGACTGTCGATACTGACAGAGCTCTTTGTACAATAGTTTCCACTTGAAGTCTTCCCCTGCATTGCTGGTTGATTGTTTGATTTGCTGATTGAACATTATTATAACAGCATCAGTAAAGAGTCAGTGCATCCCTCCATCTTGCTTTCTCTTTCCCTCTTGTCTTGTGATCCGAGCTAATGAACTGTGACAGAAAAGGGCTAATTGACTTCCTGAAAACGCCATGTGGTAACAAGCTCAGGAGCAGCAGTTCAAACGCAGCGTTCAGCAAACACTCTGTTTTCAGGGACGCTCTTTTCCCTTTCTGACAAGACAGGAAGCAGACAAGATGATGGGGGGGAGTGTTAGGTCTTTCAGCTCAGACTGGTCTGAGGTCTGAGACTTGTTTTGTGTACATGTAAGTAACAAGAAAACAAACAAAAACTGTGGATATAAAAAATAAACAGTGAAGGGGAAGCAAAATGAAAATAAAGTTGAAAAGTTTCTGAAAAGCTGGTAAGTGTTCCATTAGATGGATGAGAGACCTTAGAGAAAATGTGTATTCAGACTTTTTCATCATGTTATTTCATGTCATTAATCTAAATTATATATGTATTCATTTTTGTTGACAGATGGAAAATAAGTAATTACATAAGACTGATTAAACCTGACTCTAAAACTATTTATAAAAACATTTTTTCAACAATGTCCTCACCTTTACATGATATGACTTCCCAATGTCCAAAATGTAGCAGGCAGAAATGTCACACATAAGTTAATTTATTTTAAATGTCTACATAGGCAACTCTCTCACTGTAGTCTGCAGACTTCATCACAAGTTGCTTGTGTTAGTGGCGCCACCTACAGGGCAACAACAACAGTGCTGAGAGGAGACATAAACAAACCATCACGTTATACTTCATGAAGAGGACTGAGGGATTCAACACATTTTATCAGAGTTTATGGCTTGATGTAAGTTTTATTTCCAAATATTTACATGTTAATTATATAATATGAGCCAATAAACATAAAAGAAAATATCAGACCAGTTTAAGCATTTAGTCCTTCTGTAATTACAAATATATTGTTAGTTTATTACAGAAATGTTCGGTACACATTTCATTAAACTGAGAAATCAATCAATGAAAAAAATACTTTATTATCCCCGAGGGGCAATTTGTTTTGCAGCCAACAGCAAGAATGAATTAGAACATTAGAGGCTTTTCATATTTCTCCAAAGTCTGCCTCCTCTTTCCTCCATCCTTCTACCTGAGAGCAGGAAGTACACCATGCTGAAGGCCGTCTCAATTCCTTAAATGCTTCAGGAGGCCAGAGGAAGCTGCAAGAGGAGCTATATTGGAGACCAGGTTACCCTTTTTACCTTCAGTATATAGAGGAGGCATTGCACACAGCTGGAATATACAAATCAAATCAGGAGAGGATGACATGAAACAGTTTACTTTAAAATAAATGGGGTCATACATGAAGCAATACAATGACACATTAAGATATAAAACAATTACCTGTATTTATGTAAGTATAAACACTATTCTTAGCTGATTCCAAATATAAAAAAGAAAGAAAAAACATTAGCTTGAATCCCTGATTGATAAAGTCTAAAACACAATCATATAAAAATATGAAAATAATTTTATAGTTGAAGGCACTGAAGCAGACATGTCCAGAGGAGGGCTGGGTGTCACTCCTATTAATGCCACTCGATGAGAGCATGGATCATCCCAGTGATACTCTAATCGCTATATTTTGGATGCAGATATACTTTTTACTCCAGTTTTTGTTAGGATTAGTTGCAGATTAAAGAAAAAAATCCTCTAGTGATATATGATGCTGTCTTATTATAACATTTCTCAGCAGTATAAGTAATTAAAATTGTTTTCAATTTAACATGATGTACACATTGATTTATCAATAATGATTAATATTACTTCAGCTATTTTAATGCTATCCTTTAAGTACGGTTATGACTTGTCTCTCCACTGTAGATGGCCAGTTTTCCTGTAATACCATCTGTACGAGGGCACAGAGCTGCACATGAGAATGAAAATCACGGCCTCACCTGGCCATGAAACTGGCTGTCAGTCCACTGTGCAATTATGTTGGAGCCTCTGAAAATGAAGGACTGTATATTAAAGTCATTATAATTCCTAAACATTTTTGTAAACCACCTTGAATTCAAGTTGAAAGTCTGCAGCTTCAGACATATTTAAAATCCAATGAGGTGCTGAATTGTGAACAGCCTGCATAACTACTAATCAGTTCTTCTCCTGGTTACGAATATCAGAACATCTCAGTGTGGCATGGCCGTGCTGGCGCCGGCCACCATCTCTTTCTCACAGATGAAGGGTAAGTACATGCTGCAGGGGCGTCGTACCAGCTCCGTATCGCCACTCGCTCCAACACACGTGTTTTAACAATGTAGCCGCAATCTTCATTGATGTGGTTGTTTGGCTCACCAACCTCCCAGAAACTGCAGGATTTTTTTTTGGGGGGGGGGAGACATGCAAAAGCTTTAAGCACACACACTCATATTCACACTCAATCTGGTGGTTCAAGTTGATCATAGGAGGGAGTATGTCTTTTATAGAGCATACTGCCCTTTATAGAGCAATGGCAGTATTAGTCCCATAGTGTCTTGTAATTTATAGCACCACCACCCCTCCTGCATCCTTATGATGGCTTTGCCCCTCTTTCAAACTGGACAGTTTACTTTGAGTGGCCAGTGACAACTTGTGCTCATCTCTCTGATTAGAGCAACTTTGACAAAGTTGAATAAAATTTGTGCTCCTGGACCCCCCATTATGTTTCCCTGAACACGACTCATCACACCAGCCTCATATTCACTGATTTACAGGGGTTGGACAATGAAACTGAAACTCCTGGTTTTAGACCACAATAATTTATTAGTATGGTGTAGGGCCTCCTTTTTTCAATTTTATTCATATAGTGCCAATTCACAACAATAGTTGCCTCGATGTGCAAATTGTTCAATTACACAACTGTTCCTGTGGTGGTGTAAAGAGGCAAAACTATAAAAACTGTCTAACTGCAGATTAATATTTGTTATGAGCCATGATTAGAAGGGACAGTGTCACTGAGGCAAAACAAGTACAACATCTTACATCTGCACTGTCACACAATCTATAGATATGTTGCAGAAACAGTAAAACAAAGGGTCAAATTATATAAAAAACATGTGATATGATTCAGAAGTGCATGAGGAAAAAACAAGAAGAAAAGAACAAAACAGGAATATCAAAAGGTCTGTCATCTCCAAATAGAGGAAGAGAAACCAAGTGGTCAGTAAAAAAATAAAATCTGGTTAGTTGGCACAAGATGTAAAAAAAATAAATAAATTACAGCATGATGCTGAGTAAAGCAGAAGTAGTACCAAAGCAAATGAAGCAAGTCAGAGACGCAACAAAAATATGGAAACTTTGCATATTCATGAAAAGAGAGAAAAAAAGAACTTCCCAAGGTTCCCTGTTTGGTTCCGACACATTTTTCATGGGAGATCACAGGTTAGGGTCTCCTGTAGTGCCACAGAGCTGCTGTTTGCTGCAGAGGCAGGCAGAGCTGACCCTGCATTCCCTCGCAGCAGCTACCTGACATGGAGTCCAGCATTTAACCCTTTAGTGACTCTGTTGTACTCATTGTTTCTCTACTGAACAGCTCTACTTTCAATAAGGCAAATAAACCCAGAGTTCATGCACTAAAAAGGGTCATAAAAATTTTGAATTTTTGAAAAATGGTCCGTCGACTCACTTTCAGGCCATTTTTCTGTACACAAATATCTAAAAAACTATTAAGGATAAAAGCTAGAAATTTTCACTTGTTTTTCTTTCCATCAAAATGAACCAGGAGCTTTAATTTGGGACATCAAAAAATTTCAGCTTATCAGCTATTTTTAAGCACATTCTACATGCTTTTTTTTGCTGTACTGCTAAATTCAACCAATCAGCAGAAACTGTGACTTGTGTCTTCTTCAATGTGAAGTGTTTTATTAGTGTGTGCTCAAATATGAGATTTGACAGAAATCCTGGGCTTCATATTATATATATATATATATATATATATATATATATATATATATATATATATATTTTTTTTTAACTAGCCAATAATTGGGCATTTTTAATGTATCTGTCTGAAATTATTCAATTCAATTCAAATATATTTACATAGCACCAAATTACAACAAACGGTTGCCTCGAGGCACTTTATATTGTAAGATAAAGACCCTACAATAATTACAGAGAAAACCTGTCAAAATGACCCCCTATGAGTAAGCACTTTGCAACAGTGGGAAGGAAAAACTCCCCTTTAACAGGAAGAAACCTCCGGCACAACCAGGCTCAGGGAGGGGCAGCCATCTGCCGTGACTGGTTGGGACTGAAGGGAGAGAGACAGGACAAAAATGATAGAAATTATAGATCTTGATTCATTTTGATGGCAAGAAAGAAAAAGAAAAATGTCAGGCTTTTCTTTTTAATAGTTTTTGAGATTAATATTCAAACATTGCTGCAAATTTCAACATGTGCAAAAATGCCCTGAAAGTGGGATCGACGTGCCATTTTCAAAAATATATCTTGAAAAGTATTGTAAGATATATGAAGCTAAAATTTCACAGCCATCCTTATAGATGTTCAAAATTTGAACCATAAACACTTTTATGCAAATCAGAGATGGCCAAACAAAAAATGTTAAAAAGATATGAATGGATTGCTTGAAGATGTTAGCAAACGTTGATTGGCTCAGTTTAAGAAGTTATTAACTCCCACACTTAAAGGACACACATCATGAAAATCCACTTTTTTAGCCCTTAAACACATGTTGTGTACTTTCAGTGTGTAGCAGTGCAGGAAATGTAAATGCGTTCTGTCTCGGTGCTGTGTAGATATCTTTATTTTTTGGGTCATAATTTTCAGTCTGTTCAGTTTCCTCTGTTCCCTGTTACCTTTTCTTATCTGTTACATCACAGTATTTGCTGTGGAACTGATAAACAAGGACATGGACATCCAGTGTTACGTGATTTCATGAATCGGCCATTTTTTTCTCATAGTGATTTTGTAGTCCAAGTTCAGTTATGCCAAAGTTGCAAGTAGATGAGTCTAAATGTTCGGTTGTTGGGTGTGTTAACCCACACGATGCCTTACATCGCCCGCCGGCATCAGAGCCTCTTTGAATTTCCTGTTTCTCTAATATATATATCCTGTTTATCTAATACAGGGACTCTGAGGTGATGGAGGTGGCATTAGCTCTATTACATGAGAATAATGAGCAATGGTAATTGATTAGCATCAGTATTTATTGGTATTACTTATTTTGGTAATAAGTTCATCCTGGTTTCATCTGTCCATAGTTTTTTTTTCCCTTCTGTGCAGATGTTTCTGGCAAAGTCTAATCTAGCCTTTCTGATCTTGAAGATAGGCACTGGCCTGCACCTTATTGCAAACCCTGTATATTTCTATTCATGAAGGTGTCTCGTGATTGTTGACTGTCTCTACCTCCTTGAAAATTATCTTGAGTTGGTTAGTTGGTGTCAAATTGTTTTTCTAACCATGGAAATAAAACTTCATCATGCATGTTGTCTTCTCTGCTCTTTCAGGCCATTGCTGAGCTGGCATTCATTCTTTCTAAGAACGTACCAGATTTTTATTTGGCCACTTGGCCAAGTGTTTGTTGTCTCTATCATTTGTTTTTTTTTTCTCTTTCTTTTTTTTTTAGGCCTGTCATGTCTGGCAGTATTCGCAATCGGAATGATTATCCGAATGTGCGCTGATGTACCAAACATATTTGTTTTTACAAAAACAGCTCTATAAGTTTCCTATAGGCTATTCTTGTTAATGTTTATATTTTTATTTATTTATTTAGTTATTCATGCCAGAGCTGACAGGCATTAAGGAAGGGGATAGGAAAGAGTGGAAAGAAAAAAAAAAAAAAAACTAAATAAAAAAATAAAAAAAATTAAAAAAGGGTGGGGGGAGTGAGATAAAGGGGAGAAAGGGAAAAACATAATCCATAAAAGTAGATATACATACATATTTATATATATATACACACACACACTGCAAACAGCAAGATTGTGTGCAATGTGTGTGTATGTGTCTCTGTTATGGAATGTACTCAATAATGAGGGTACAAAACTGCACCATGCCCCCCGTGATCCAGAGGCGAATAGGAAAGGACCCAGGGGACCCGGGCCGTCCACAGCCCACTAGGAGCTCAGAAGATCCAAGGCCGCACGTCCTGATGGCAACCGCACGTCACCCCAGAGGAGGAAGGGGGGGGGGACCCCAGACAGAGCACCCACAGCCAAAGGGCATGAGTCCAGAGAGCCAGAGGTAATGAGCAGCCCCCCCCTCCCCCGCAGGTCGGCATCCCCAGCACAAGCCGAGCATGCAGCCCTGAGGCCCCAAGCGCCCGAGAACAGCCCAACACCCGGCAGCCCCCCACCCCCGCCTCCCCCTAGCGCCAAGGCGGCCCAAGCCACCCCCAGGCCACAGCCGCCAAGGGAGCGGGTCAAAAACCCCGCCAAGACATCCGGCCACGCATCCCGGGACCCATGGGCGCCCACATCCCAGGGGCGGCAGTGACGGTCAGTGGGGAGCAGCGTGGAGGGGTAGGGAGGGGTAATTCCAGCCCTTCCACAATCGTGTCCCACAGGTGCCAAGGCTCAGCAAGCCACAGACCCAGGCCCAACTGTCCATTCACACACACACATTCACATACACACATTAACACACACACACGCATGCACACAAGTGCACCAGTCATACACCACACACACACGCATGCACACAAGTGCACACACACACACACGCATGCACACAAGTGCACCAGTACACACACACACACACGCATGCACACAAGTGCACCAGTCATACACATTCACACACACACATGCATACCATATATGGACACCTAGTGTGGGAGAGCAGGTACCAGCATAGCGCCAGCGGCAACCCAGGGAAGCAACCAGCCCAGTCCCGAACAACTAGCCAGTCCCCACCCAAGGCAGGGTGCATGAAACTGGGGTGTGGGACGACCCGCCCACCCCCTCCTCCCACCCAACATGTGGGTGTATGTGATGAGAAGAATGTGTATGACTGTTTGAAAGCTATAGTGCTGTTAAAATTGGAGGGACAGATGTAGTATGAGCACTGAATAACAGCACCCATCCACACTGCCCCCCAAGACCCTCAATGTCTAAAATGTAGATAAAACTGAGGAGCAGACAACAGTGAACAGATAAGTGGTGCCACCTCAGCAGCATCACCCCCAAGCACACATCTGCCCCCCAAAGCCCTGTATGTGTTATGTGTTGTGAACTAAATTATGCAATTAAAAAGGAGGAGTGGGACATCGCACAGCACAGTGAGTAGAGCCATTTGTTTTTTAACCCAATGAAGGCCTCCTTCACTTGTATCAACAACCTCATATTAGAGTTCTAGTGAACAGCTACCAAACAAGCTCAACACTTTGAATCAACATAAGACCTTTTATTTGCTCAATCTGTCCAACTAATTTTGAGTCTATGAAAATGGGACACTGTATATATCTGTATCTGTGCTGGTGTACAGAGCCAAGATTACACAGACACAAAAAGTGCCAATGTACACATACATCTGGACCTAACTGCAGGTTGATATATTCATTCAGTCTCGAAACCCTAACTTGAACTGTGCTATAAACTTGAAATATGAAGAAAAATTAAGGACAGCAAAATTCTTCAGCCTCATCCTGTGAGAATGAGCACAAGTTTTCATGCTGATCCATCGATTAGGACCACGGTGGCAATCATTAAACTCAAAAACTCAAACTCAAAATATTTTTAAGTAGTAAACATTTCCATAGTATCCAAGACCCTCTGTAGGACTCAGAAATTTTAGTTCCTGTTTGTGTTTCTGCTTTCCCAAAAGTTCTACAACAAATGGGAAGTGCTAACATAAAAATTTTTTTTCGTATACTTCCCTCTTTTTGTCTGTACTATTTGTTTGCCAAATTTCTTTCCATTTGTCTTTTAATGTGACTCAGCCCAGCAGCTGCTGTTGCTGTACTGCTGACAGGGTAAAAAGCTGTAAGAAGTCAGTTTTCAGCTGAGGTGAAAGCACAATGGTTAGTCAGTCTGTGTGTGTGTGTGTGTGTCTCAGACAGACTGTAGCCGGAGATGTGAGGTGACAGAAATTAACTGTTTATTGCACAGAATCTCCTGACTAGGCTTATTTCTATCCATGACCTTTCTTATAAGTTTAAATAATTCACATCAAATAAGTAAATTGGACACTTCTTTTAAACTATTGTAGTCACAGTCAGGGCTGGACTGGGACAAAAAAATGGGCCCTGGCATTTTTGGCTTAGACCGGCCCGCAACTCTGTCTTAAAAGCATTTGACACTGTCTTACTCTTATTCAATGTGGGCATACCTTTAGCTAATAATACTTTTAAAGTTTTTTTTAAAGCTTACTTTAGTAATGCTTAAATTGCAGAGCTTTTACGTATCATTTAGCTTTTTTAAAATCTGTTATTTCACCTGTTTGAGTGCTTTTTAAAACCTGTTTAACCAGCACAGAGGTTACAAATTCAAACTACTGTGCAGCCTGTCAGCACACTTTAACCCAAATCTCTAAAATGCTCTGATGTAGCCTAAAATGGACACTTGCTGCTCCTCCAACACTTCTCTGACCGTTTGCTATTTTATCAGATTAAGGTGCAGCGGCTGCCAGATTTAGGGAAGTATGCAAATACTAATAAATATTGATACCAATCAATCGCCACTGCTCATCACTCTCATGTAATAGAGCTAACGTTACCTCCATCCCCTCAAAGTCCCTGTATTATCCTAACCTTACTACCTGCTTACGTACTACACTTGCCCCTCCCTCTGTCCTCGGTTTCCAAAGCCTGCATCTCCGGCTGCCTCCCTCTCCCCGTCTTCCCTGCTGCAGAGCCGGCCCAGCATTGAAGGGGCCCTAAGCAACATTTGATTTGGGGCCTCTTCATACCACTTTATTGTCCCCTGAACTTAACCGTTATTAAAGTTGATCATTAATATTTTTTAGGATGCATTACTGTTTCAGTCTTTTCAATTCAATTCACTTTTATTTATACAGTGTCAGCTCACAACAAACAGTCGCCTCAAGGCACTTTATACTGTAAGGTAAAGACCCCACAATTACAGAGTAATTACAGAGAAAACCCAACAGTCAGCCTAATCTTAAAAATAGAGAGGGTGTCTGTCTCCTGAATCCAAGCTGGGAGCTGGTTCCACAGAAGAGGGGCCTGAAAGCTGAAGGCTCTGCCTCCCATTCTACTCTGAAGTATCCTAGGAACCACAAGTAAGCCAGCAGGCTGAGAACGAAGTGCTCTATTGGGGTGATACGGGACTATGAGCCAATGAAGAGAAGCCAATATAGGAGAAATCTGCTCTCTCTTTCTAGTCCCTGTCAGTACTCTAGCTGCAGCATTTTGGATCAGCTGAAGGCTTTTCAGGGAGCTTTTAGGACAGCCTGATAATAATGAATTACATTAGTCCAGCCTAGAAGTAATAAATGCATGAATTAACTTTTCAGCATCAGTCTGAGACAGAAAAATTAAGAGTGTAGCCTACTCATTATGTGTTGTTACAAGTGTACAAATCTGGACAGTTAGAATAGTCTCTTCTTTCTTTTAGAAAATTGGCATATGTAAAAAATAAAACAAACCAAAAAAGTTTCACGACAAATGTGGGTGAGCTTAGGGACCCTGGTGGTCAGGGGGCCCTATGCAGCCGCATATGTCGCCTGTGCCTCAGGCCAGCTCTGCCTGCAGCCTGCTGCTGCTGGAGCGTTGCTGTTACAGAGGACGTGGAGGCTACAGCAGCGAACATGTCTGTGATCTTTACACGTTTTGTAGCATCTACAGCGACACTCTTCAATTTCTTTGCACGTAACTTCTCCGCACCCCCTTTCTGCCGCTTTGGTTTCCCCACGTTGCCTCTCCTTTAACACACGCACTCAACACTGAAACTACTAGTGGGAGCTAGAGGGCACCACGCAGAGAAAGGGTGGGGCCGCTTTCATCCTATATCCTGATTGGTTCCATCCACTGTCTATATTGAAGATGGGCCAATGGGCCGCCCCCTCTAAATTGTGGGCTGGTCTCTTAGAGAAAAAAGGGAAGAAAAAAAAATCCAATAGCATCGGCCCCT